>JAWWNH010000066.1:60970000-61170000 GCA_034641385.1 Darevskia mixta | reverse complement strand
CCGCTGGCAGGCGAGCGAGAGTCCCGCGTCGGGCGGAGCTCCTTGCCGGGCAGGCTCCTCGCGGCGGCCAGGGGAGCTCCAGAACCACCGCCGCCACCACCAGCTGAGGCCAAGAGTGTCCGGGCCGGGCGGGGGCCTCGGCAGTCTCGGAGGCAGCGGCAGCGGGTGAGCGCAGGCGGACAGGGGCACCCCGGCAGCGCGCTCAGCTCCATGCGAGGCGGCGGCAGTGAGGCAACTGAAGACGCGCGTGCGCGGCCGCCGCCTCTCGGACACGCCCCCCCTCCAATCCCTGCTCCAATCCCTGTGTCACTGGAACGCACGCGCACTGGCGATTTCCTCTGACTGACGGAAAGTGGTACGGACGGACACAGGCTCTTTATTATATAGGATAGGTACTCTGCATCGGGTTCCCAAACTGTGGTCCGTGGGCCGCCGGTGGTCCTTAAGCTTCATGCAGGTGGTCCATGGCATGTGTGTGAGGAATGGCAGGAGCAGCAGCTGTGAATGGCAGGCACCATTCATTCATTCATTCATTCATTCCATTTACATACCACCCTCCCTCCAAAGGAGCTCAAGGCATTCTGAAGCCTTGAATGCTGAATCTGACCTCAGACTCAAACTGACAAATATTACACTGAATATCAAAGAACTTTGTTTAACACAACAGGCACATCCTGTGTGGTGTGAGACCTGGATTGGTGTAGTGAGAGCCAGACCCTCAGCTATTTTCAAGTGGGCTGTAGGGACATTGCACTGTGTGATGTGCTGATCGGTTTTAAAACATTTATATCCTGCTTTTGCTAAAATGTTCAGGGCAGCTAGCAAAACAACAAGAACAATAAACACTTAAAAAAAACACACCTAGTGATTCTCTTCTAAACAAATGTGATTTTTGTCTCTAGCACTGAAATTAGCATTATTATGGAAGGATAAAAAGCAAGGGCAAATAGTTGATTAGATCCCTCGGAGTTTGAAGCGTGGGAAACCTCCAAATAAATTTAAAAAATAATTTGGCAGAATTGGAACTTTTCTTTTTATTATTATTATTGGATTAGTAATTTGGAATGTTTCAATGTGATTTTGTTGTATTGAAAATCTTAATAAAAATGATTTGACAAAAAAGAAAGAAAAAGAAATTAGCATTATTATTATTTTTAGGTAACCACAATCTTTCTCTGCAAAGAACTTCCTCTTTCAGCCAGGCAGAATAACTTGACTAATCATGGCACCTCTTGAACCTTGGTGTAAAAGTTGTTGTTCTGTCGACAGCTTCCCTAAAAGGTTGTCTTGTATGTATAGCATACCTTTGGTACGCATTGCCCGCAAATACCACATCCTGGCATTTCACAAATCCTCATGGCAGAGGGGCACGAGATTAAACCACAAACATGGGCACCGCCTTCAACACAAATTTCAGGGTGAGGGTATCCAACCAACTGCAAATAGGGAAGGGCCATAGCTTAGTGGTAGAACACATTCTTGGCATGACTTCAGTCCTGGGTATCTCTAGACAGAGCTGGGAAGAAGAAGAAGAGTTTGGATTTACTATCCTGCTTTATCACTCCCCTTCAGGAGTCTCAAAGCGGCTAACATTCTCCTTTCCCTTCCTCCAGCACAACAAACACTCTGCGAGGTGAGTGGGGCTGAGAGACTTCAGAGAAGTGTGACTAGCCCAAGGTCACCCAGCAGCTGCATGTGGAGGAGCGGGGACGCGAACCCGGTTCCCCAGATTACGAGTCTACCGCTCTTAACCACTACACCACATTGGCTCTTTCTATACACTGGAAAGATTCCTCCTGAAACCATTGGAAACTGCTGCCAGCCAGTTTAAATCAGGAGTGGGGAAACTTTGGCTCCCCAGACATTGCTGAACCACAGAGGCCAGGGGCGATGGCAATGTGGTTCAGCAACATCTGGTTCCCCTCATCTAGTGTAAATAAAGTACACTTAGTCAGATAGGTTTGTGTGTGTGTGTGTGTGTGTGTGTGTGTGTGAGAGAGAGAGAGAGAGAGAGAGAGAGAGTTGTTTGTTCGCCGTCTATTGGGACACATCTTAAGATATCATAACTAAATTTCGTATCACAGTTCCTGACATCAAGGAGCAGGTTTTTCATCTATGTTTGGATACATTGGGACACCGTTTTGAATCAAGAAGTTGGATCGGACCTTTTGAAACTGATGGTTTTAGCCGTCAGTTTCAAAACCGCATCAATTTTTTGGGGTGTCTTGGTATGAGGCTACTAGGATGCTATGGAAAACAGTCTAGTTGGTTTTACTGCTTTTGGTTTTATGGCTTGTTTGAGGTTTTTCCTGCTGTTTAACCGTTTGGTTTTACTATCGTTTTATTGTTTTTATCGTGCTCCTTCATCATCTTTGATATGCTTATCTAATCTGTTTAAATTGTTTCAGTTTTATGAAACAATTTAAGCTGTGTCTGAAGTCTTTGTGCCTAACCGCATCTGACAGATTAGATAGATGGAGTCTTATTTTAAATTACGGCTCGGTGAGAAGGGCACAATTTAGAGCTTTTCTTCAGCCACAACTCGATGAAACTCAGTTCCAGCACCTCTCAGGTGGGCACCTTGCCATTATAAGAGAACAAGGGAGGTGTTCATGGTGAGATCCGGCAGTTCTTCTTTTAGAAAAATAACACTGGAATAGAACTGATTAGAAGAGGGCATAAAAGAACAAGTATCAGAGTAGCTTTCTATAGATTGGTGACATATCCAGATTTGGAATGCTGCGTGTGGTTTTGGGTTCCTGGTCACCGCCCATCACAAAAAACGGTATTCTGAGGGCTTGTACAGCCGTACCTCGTGATACGAACGCTGCGTGTTGCGTTCGTCACGGGTTACGAACACGCCAAACTCGGAAGTACCGGAATGGGTTACTTCCGGGTTTGGCGGTTCGCACATGCGCAGATGCGCAAAATGACATCATGCGCATGCGCAGAAGCACTGAATTGCATTGCGCACATATGCAGACGTGACGCTTCATGTTACGTGCTGCTCATGATGCGAACGGGGCTCCAGAATGGATCCCGTTCGCATCCAGAGGTACCACTGTATACAAAATGACACCTAAAATTATCAACAGAATGGAGTAGCTTTCTTTGGAAGAAAGGCTTTAAAAACTGGGGGTTTCCATTCCCCAAACAAGTTGAGTCCCACCCCCTCCTCCAAGCCACCCTTTTTGTTATGCAGGACAAGACAACAGACACAACAGGTGTTTATTAAATCATTAACAGTAAAAAAATAGAATCTATTCTTCTTCAACAGAATCAGACTCATTCAGTAAAATTTCTGGCGAGTTCAGGGCAATCAAAGGAAGCTGCTTCATATAATAACATCTTAAATTACGGAATCTATAGTCACTGGATATTATTAATGGTCTCTCACACACATAAATGCCCTTAAGGAGAAATTCTGTGTCTGATGAGTTTAGGGGTGTGGTCTGCATGTGTGCTGCATGCCCTCCAACATTTCTCTGATGAAAATAGAGATGATGATGATGATGATGATGATGATAATAATAATAATAATACGGTAATAATAATAATAATTTATTATTTGAACCCCACCCATCTGGCTGAGTTTCCCCAGCCACTCTGGCGGCTCCCAATTGAGTGTTAAAAACAATACAGCATTAAATATTAGAAACTTCCCTAAACAGGGCTGCCTTCAGGTGTCTTTTAAAAATAGGATAGCTGCTTATTTCCTTGACCTCTGATGGAAGGGCGTTCCACAGGGCGGGTGCCACTACCGAGAAGGCCCTCTGTCTGGTTCCCTGCAACCTCACTTCTCGCAATGAGGGAAGCGCCAGAAGGCCCTCGGCGCTGGATCTCAGTGTCCGGGCTGAACGATGGGGGTGGAGACTCTCCTTCAGGGTCTGGTACTGCATGTGTGTATACGCATGGGGGAAAATGTTGGCATGCAATCCTTGGAGGGGTGGCTGCCTGCCAAGGTAGCCCCCATAACCTCCCCCCCCCACTGTATACAGAAAGTTGTGTCACTGCGATTCAATAATCTAGAACCCCAGGGGGAACACACAACGCCTAGGATTAATGGTGTTGGCTCTCTCAGCAGAGCCCCCGGCAAACACTCGCACAAAGAATTTCTTTCAGTGCTGGAAATGTCACCTTCCATCTGACAATAAGCTTCTTGGCTGCAGTGGAGCAGACTGGCGCATAAGTACCTTGGGTGTGTAGATATCTGCTAACAAAGGAAAGGATTTATGCCTTTTCTCCTCCCCCTTGGGAGGCCTGATAATGATCTGGGACGCAGATGCGGTTTCATCCGGAAGGGAGCAAAGGCCCATCACAGGAAAATGGGGAGACATTTCTCAGCTTCCCTTGTCCCTTAAATAAGGAAAATTCCAAAACGCGTATTACGGCAATAATGCTTTTATTAGGCCAAACGAAACGTCACCAAATAGTGTGCGAGGTTTCCAGTACAAAACAAGGAAGTCCTTACAATAGGAGGTACACGGTATTTATGGTAGTCTGCTTTGAACTTTGGGTGTATAGATACATTTTGTCGCTTGAAGACAATTTTATATGGTTATTGTGTTAGGTGGTTGTAGCAGCCGGGGCCACATACTGCTTTTAAGTTTCGGGGGGAAAGGCAAGTAAAGGGTGACTGCAGGGAGGTGAATGAAATTATGAGCATGAAGAAGGACTTTTCCTTTCTTATAATCCTAGAACCTGGCATCATTCAATGAAGGTGAATATTGGAGGATACAGGACAGACAAATGAAAGCACTTCTTCATGACAGGCAACTCCCATTTTAGGCGCAACCAATATGTGCATGATTGCGCACAGTGCCGAACACTGAAGTGACTCATAGAGACATCACTGAAACATCACTAAAAGGGCAGGGCAGGGTGTTTGCAGGCTTTTTCAATGGGTTTCCGATTTCACGTAATTTCATGCAAGTGCGCAATGACCTGGAATGCAAGCCCTGCACAAATGGGGAGTTGCCTGTATCGTCATTGCTAAGTGATGCCCCTTGAGCTGGTGGGGCAGAAGGCAGGGAGCCCAACTGCAGTTGGAACCAGAGCCTATGACAGGTAAAGCTAAAGGGTAAAGGGACCCCCCTGACCATTAGGTCCAGTCGTGACCGACTCTGGGGTTGAAGTGCTCATCTCGCATTATTGGCCAAGAGAGCCGGCGTACAGCTTCCGGGTCATGTGGCCAGCATGACTAAGCCGCTTCTGGCAAACCAGAGCAGTGCACGGAAACGCCGTTTACCTTCCCGCCGGAGCGGTACCTATTGATCTACTTGCACTTTGACGTGCTTTCGAACTGCTAGGTGGGCAGGAGCAGGGACCAAACAATGGGAGCTCACCCCGTCACGGGGATTCGAACCGCTGACCTTCTGATCAGCAAGCCCTAGGCTCTGTGGTCTAACCCACAGCGCCACCCGTGTCCCAACAGGTAGAACCAACTAAATTCAAGTTTTGTCCCCATCCTCCAATTGGTTGAGTTCTACAAGGGCAACACTGAGACGAAAGCGGAGGAGGCTGACAGGCGATGCCACCCCTTTGATGAGTGTGTGTGTGTGTGTGTGTGTGTGTGTGTGGAGAAAGAGAGCTGACTGTGGGCAAACTGAGGCTGGTGGAGCAGAGCCCCATTTGTCCCCCTCGGGCTAGGCCTCCGCTGCATGATAGTACTTGCTTCCACAAGATGACCACCAACTTACACAATTTCAAGAGGTGGTGAGGCAACTCCATTTGGGATAAAGCTGGCAATGGTTTGTAGTGAGGATGGCTAAATGTTACTTCCAGGACTGCAGGCAGCCTGACTCTGAGAGAATGCCAGGGGTGGAAGTGTACCAGCTGCAAGTTCTACTTGAGGGCTGTCATTGTAGAAATCAGGATGCTGTGCTAAATAAGGCCTTTAGCCCAGTCCTCTTCCCACCCTCTCACTGTTCTGTGATCTTAATCACCCTTCGGGCATTTCTACATGCCTGGAGCGTTTTGTGGAAACATTTCAAGCTGCACCCCCCCCCCCAAATGCAGCACACAACCACTTGCTTCTGCCCAACCCGATGGGGAATGTGGTGTCGAATGTATTGGCAACGGTTGGTTAGTCACTGTGACATCTCTGAGGAGGAGAGACAATGGACTCTTGGCCCTGTGATAACACCACTGTGTAAGTGTCTTCCACTCGCTAGGAAGTAGGCATCTTGGTCCGCTTTTGAGTGCCCTTTAAGCCTGGGTTTCGCGCTGAAAACAAATCCAATCAAAAACAAAGTGGGCAATGAACACAAGTGGAACAAGTAACCCTTCCCCTCATTTTTTTAATTTCTTTATATAGATTTGCAAGATATAGAAGAAACAAAGACACAGCATAAAAAAGTGATCTCGTAGCGGGAGAGCCTAACAAAGTGTAAGCATGAATAAATATAGACTTAAGTGTAATTATATCAGATACTGTTCTTTAGTAGTATGATTGGACATTTTCTTGAGTCTTATTACATCACTAAGCTGCTCCGCTTATCAATAAACAAGTCATCCAGTTGTTGTTTTTCTGAGACATATAATGTTTGTTAGCTGCCCTAGCTAGTTAGAAAGACAGTAATCTATCTATCTGTACAAAATAATAATAAAAAAAAAATTCCTTCCAGTAGCACCTTAGAGACCAACTAAGTTTGTTCTTGGTATGAGCTTTCGTGTGCATGCACACTTCTTCAGATACACTGAAGAAGTGTGCATGCACACGAAAGCTCATACCAAGAACAAACTTAGTTGGTCTCTAAGGTGCTACTGGAAGGAATTTTTTTATTTTTTATTTTGTTTTAACTATGGCAGACCAACACGGCTACCTACCTGTAACTATCTATCTGTAGAAACTAAACACTCCCTGGCCGTATCACTCAAGAGCATGAATGCTGATATGCATAAAATAAAAACAATGTTGTCAACACCAGCCCTGGTTGTTGTTTTTTTTTGGGGGGGGTAGTTATGCTAATTTTAATGTAGGTGTTACAGAAGGGCCCTATAATACTGCACTACCTTGCAGGGCTGTTGTAATGGTTACTGAGATTATGCAGTTCGACTGTTCTAAAGCACTTTCAAAATGTTAAGTAGAATTATGCTCTCCGGCTGCTGTTGAGAAAGCATTTACCCTCCCAACTGAGGACACTATGTTACCTGAAACCCTGGCTGAAAATAGTTATGCAGCAAAGTCCATTTCACTTTCAACTTTCCTAAGTCACCTGCCCCTGTGCCGGAGACAAATTTGAATGTTAAATACTGAATGCTAATTTTAATATTGGGACATAGTTCACTCTGTTAATTCCCCTGCTGTCTTTGAACATTCAAAACACACGTACGCCGAAATGCTGCTGTTTATATAACTATCAAAGCCCGGCCTGCATTCTGAGGATGGTGGTGGTAAGGGAAGCCTAAATTTAGAGCTGAGAAAAAGCAAGTGCTGATTCAAAAAGGTCACAGAATCCTGTTTGGGCTACACAGCTTTGGTTGGGGAATCCCGCCAGATGCATGAGAAAGTATTCCTGGCAGAAAGGTGTTGGGCCTTTAGAGAATTTAGAATCACAATGGAAAAGGGAAGGAGGAGGGGGAAAAGACAGCGAGGGAGCGATGAAAGATGGTTGGCAAAGATGAGAGAGTCACTTAGCAATGAGCAGGAGGTGGAGGGCTCCTTCATAACATACATTTGTGGAGTCCTGTGTAAATGTCCTTGTTCTATTGAGAGCATTGCACTTGTATTGTGGAAAACCACATGCCCTGCGGAAATGAAAACGCACCTGGCCGTGGTCCTGAAACGGCAGACCATCTAAAGCAGTGTTCCCCAACCTTGGGCCTCCAGATATTTTGGGACTACAACTCCCATCATCCCTTGCTAGCAAGACCAGTGGTCAGGGATGATGGGAATTGTAGTCCGAAACAGCTGGAGGCCCAAGGTTGGGGAACACTGATCTAAAGGAGTTGAAGCGCCAGTCATATTGGACCAGGTCTGGATCTGGATATAACACTGGAGGAAGGACTCAGTGGTAGGGTGAAGTGGCCTTTCATGAATAAGGCCCTGTCATTAGAATTATACTCAATATTGATCCAGAGCAGAACCCGGGCCCTAAAGAAGCCAGATTATCCTCCACCAGGGCCAGGGCCTTTTCAGTGATGGCTCCAACCTGGTGGAATGCTCTGTCCCACGAGACTAGGGCCCTGCAGGACTTGATCTCCTTCCGCAGGGCCTGTAAGACAGAGCTACTCTGCCTGGCCTTCAGTTTAGCCTGATCCTCCATTCCTTTTTCCCTTCCCTTTTTCTATGAAGAAACCCTTCTGGGACCCCACATTTAAATTCTTCCCTGGTCTCCTTGCTGGCCCTAGTGAAGAGTCAAGCATTGTATTCCTAGGCAGCTATTGTATATTTTATGTTTATTGATTTTATATAGGCTAGCTATATGCATTTATTCGGTCTCTGGCTATGAATAAACTCAGTGCTTCATCTGTCGATGGCAAGGTCACACAGCTGTCTTAGATAAGGTCTGGCTGGAAAGAGTGGCAACAGTGAACCCGCATACCTGAAGCTGCAACATTTATGTTTACTCCAGACATCAAGGACAGAGGCCTGCATAGAGTCTGCATATAGTTTGCAACATTGTAAGGTTACATTCCTGAGATTAGATGCATCTGCAGAGAAACTCAGAATAAAATATTCTTCTCCCTATGTTTTAAGCCTTTTGCTTGCAGTACAGAATTCAAGCCTTATATATTATAATCAATTATATGTATCATTGTATTGATCCTGCTTATATATATATTATAACCAGTTATTGATCCTGCTTCTGTATAAGTGTGCTTGCTAAAAGCTGTTTGCTGAGTGGAGTGCAAGTTTGCATGGCAATGACCTCCGTGTTGCGTTGCTCTTCCCTCTCTTCCAGTCAGCGACCGTGATTCATCTTCTGGGAAGGCAGTGCTGGAATATAACTGGATAATGACTCTGTTAAAGAAATAATCAAACAAAGAGGACTTGCCTGGTGCCCACTCAATGATCTTTTTGGCCTTCATTTTAAGACATACTTTATTCCCTCGAGCAGATTAATGATTTCTATGTAAAGCAGTGATGAGTGAAACAACCAATCTGGGCTTCTCTCAGTTTCTCATTCTTCCAATCATTAATTTAGTTCTTCCATTTGCAATATTTTTAAAGGCCTCATGAAGATTCATCAACATTCTATTAATATACGTATTTTGTATGCAGTTTTGTCTGATATAAATGTCCTTTGCAAAGCAATTTTTCCTAATATAATGCATTGTTGGATGCTGCTTTCACTTGTATATGCATTTTTGTAGGTTATTGTCACTAATATATGGATTTTAAAGCCTACTTTACCTCAGTAATCGGCATTTTTGTACTCGTTACCTGACTGGAGAGCTCTTATTGCAAAATTCAGAGAAGTGCAAATTTTGGATGACAGTTATGAATTGGTTCTAATTGTTTTAGAAGGCGTAAATTAGACCCACTCTATTTTTGGTGACTATTTTTTAGCTGCAAGCTTTTCAAACTGTTTTAAACTGTATTTATTGGTTTTTAATTGGTTCGCAATCCAATTTTATCCACATGTACACTGAAGAATATCCCATTGTTTCCAAAGGAGCTCTTTCACAGTCAGGTCACTTTATGTTTAGGATTTATTGTATCTCTTTTTGTTTTGTTTTAATTTGCATTGCACTTTTTAATTTGCATTGTAAATTTCCCTCGGACATATACACTATGCTATGCACAGTATGATTTTTTTAAAAAAACTTTAAAATTAAAATGTCGGCAGGAAGATCTCCCTTGCTTGTGTAGAGTTTGGAGCCAGGTTCCCAATGATTAATCACTGGAGATATGAATTAAAGGAATCTCAAAAGCAGGAAAACACTTTCATCATGAAGGAGCCCCGCTCACGGCAGGGTATGTAAACAAAAGCATTGACTTCTCAGAAGTGTCTACACATTTTTTTTGTATGGAATCTGTTTCCTTAATGAAAGTTCCAGGAATTTTACCAAAGCCAGCCAGGAAATTCTGTAAATGTACCTGACTCCTGGTCTTGCTCCCATGCTGATTATGGTTTGGATTACCGGCGTTTTGGGATGTCGGAGAATTCTGGTCGATGCAGAAATAAGTGTGTATATTGCCGCTGTTTGCATATCCGGTCATTGTCAGCACTGGGTCAGCTTCAGAAAAAGGCCAGCGGCAACTATCACAGCTACAAATATATATCATTAATTAACTTAACTTGCATCCACGTTAAGTTTCCCGGATGCAAGCTCCAGTGACCCAGTGAAACTTACTTCTGGGCAAGCATGCATAGGATTACCTCTGTAATAATAACCTCTAGAAAGTAACATAGTGGGTGGGGAATTTAAAAAGAAAAGAAAAGAGAGGGGGTTGTTTGCTTATCTGACAGCAACCAAACTTGCAGAGCAATAAACAGGGCTCTTTCCAGAAACAGAGCAGGTGGGGGGGGTGTCCTCCCCAAACAGAGGTGCCTTCTTTACTCAGTGATCAAGACTTACACCATAGGGATAAATAAAAATACAATAAAAAATTGTCCAGTTTGAACAAACCAACTAAGTTTGTTCTGGGTATAAGCTTTCGTGTGCATGCACACTTCTTCAGATACGAAAGCTTATACCCAGAACAAACTTAGTTGGTCTCTAAGGTGCTACTGGACTTTTTTTTTTTTTTTTTTTAATTTCGACTGCGTCAGACCAACACGGATACCTTTCTGAATCTAGAACCATAGGGATGTTGTGCTCTGCTTTCTAAAGGGAGAAAGTTATCCCTAAACACAGCAGGATATACTTTTTAATAAAAGTAGAAGTAATAATAATAATAATAATCTTACATAGTGTGAGGCTGCAAGCTTAAACCCATTTAGGCCCCATTAATTCAATAATAGTTACTTTTGGGTAAGATTGCAGTGTTTGCTACATTTCAGGGACGTTGTGCTGTCCAATAATAGTAATAGTAGTAGTAGTAGTAGTAATAATAATAATAATAATAATAATAATAATAATATTTTATTATTTATACCCCACCCATCTGGCTGGGTTTCCCCAGCCACTCTGGGCAGTTCCCAACAGAATATTAATAATAATAAGAAGCGACAAAACATCAAACATTAAAAAGTTCCCTATACAGGGTTGCCTTCAGAGTGCGGCTTTGCCCCACCTCTATGGAGGGAATGAGATGCATTTGCCTCTAGAGCCAATACAAAAGGAAAACACGATGGGATTATTTTTGTAAAAACCCACTGTTGCGGCAAAAAAAATGGATAAAATTGTGTGTTGCCAATGCAAGAACAGCGAAATGGGAGAATGGCCATTCTTGAAGAATACACATCGGGATGGAGGCTGGCAATATTTTCCCTCATTTCCAGGACTTCTCTAGTTGCGTGGGTCTGGTGGAGAGATGAACATTCCCAGGCACACAGTGAAGATAACCGACTTAGCTGAGGGCCAGAAACTTCTGCAGCCCTTTGTAACTGTGTGTGAGTAATTCTGGAGAATGGCAACATGTTGCATAGTTTTGGCTCTGAATCATCAGGCAGCCGCTCTGCTAGTTTACAGATTAGTGCGAAGGCAGGTGCCTAATTGAGCGAAAAGCATGCGGTTTGGATTAAGCGTAAGGGCAAGCAAAGCAGCTCAGCGTTTATTGTTCGCTTGCAAAGTTCCTGTATTTGTGACTGGGTGGGGTGGATGCAGAGGGCTTCCATGTAGCTGGGATGGTGGCCCCGCCTGTGTTATACACCTAAAGCAATATCATGCCTTCCTGCAAAGAATCCTGGGATTTGTAGTTTGTTAAGGGTGCAGAGAGTTGTAAGGAGACTCCTATTCTCCTCAGAGCAGGACCGGTGCTAGGGCTTTTCGCGCCCTAGGCAAAAATTGCGGGGCACCCGACGCCCCCTGCGGGCCGGGCGCCGCCGCGATTTTCGCCGCTGGTTGGGGCGGCACCGGGCGGCAGCGAGGGGCAGGCTGGCCAGCGCCGCCGCGGTTTTCGCCCCAACCTGCTCGCTCCGCCGCTGGTTGGGGCGGCGGCGGGCGGGGGGCAGGCTGGCCAGCGCCTCCTCCATTTGGACGCTCTAGGCAGTTGCCTAGTTCGCCTAAATGGACACTCCGGCCCTGCCTCAGAGCTACAGTTGCTAGAGTGGTTTAACAGTTGATCATTTACTTACACCTGACCTCCCCATAGGGCCTTTATGGGCCATAGAATTGCGTTAGCAATTACTGCTTTCTGCTTAACGATCAAGAGCACGCACTGAGGTTGGGCTGAGCTATAGAGAGAAAGAAAAGCATGTTGTACGGTAATACCAGGTTTTCTGTAGCTCATAAATTTCCTAAAGTCAAATGGTGAGGCTTGTTAGTGGATTCTTGCATAATAATAAGCAGAAAGACTCAGCTGCTAGTTCACGGATCTGGAAAACTTCTGCAGTCTTTATGATGTAAGCCATTTCTCATAAACTCTGCTGGATTCTGTAATGCTTACTAAGCACCAATGTGTGTTGCAGGCAATGTGTTGAAGTAAGAGGGCAAATGGACCCTCATCCAGTTATCTGAGTCTCATTTGTTTTCAGTGGGAAAAATGGACAGTGAGCACCATTTTATACATGTCTGTTCAGAAAAAAGCTTCTTTGAGTTCAATTTTGACTCCCTCCCCCCTCTGCGGTTCCTTACATTTATTTTTGTCCTTTCCTGCATGCTCCAAATTGCCTTTACTTATTCTTTTATTCGTCTATTCTCATATATATATTTAAAACTGCAGGGTTTTTTACAATAATCCTGTCAACGTCTTGATCTGTTTAGACTTTGTTTGTAAATACTCATTACAGTGGAACCTTGGTTTAAGAACAGCCCTGTTTATGAACTATTCGGTTTGCGAACTCTGCAAAACTGGAAGTAGTGTCCCGGTTTGCGAACTTTACCTCGGTCTAAGAACGGAAGCCAAATGGTGGAAGGGCACCGGCGGCGGGAGGCCTCATTAGGGAAAGTGCGCCTCAGTTTAAGAACGGTTTCGGTTTAAGAATGGCCTTCCGGAACAGATTAAGTTCGTAAACCGAGGTACCACTGCAAACCACTTCCATTCCTTTCTAAAAAGTTTGTTGTCTTGATTTCTTATTCTTCCGGTAAGTTTCGCCCTTTCTGCATACTTCATTAGTTTCGGTATCCAATCTCCATCCTTCCACTTTGGGGCAAATAACATTTTGTTAAAAAATCAGCAAATTGGTTTTAATTCTTTTAAAATTGGGCCTCAGAGGAGACTACAATTTTGAGTGACAGAGTATGTGGCGATGAGAGGGACTGCTTCACCCCCCCTCCCCCAGTTCATTTTTTGTATGAGAATAACTTTCCATTTTTCATTTGCAAGACAGGAAACAGGTGCTCATATGACTTCTGCAATATGCTTGCGAGTTAAAGCAGAAGTGAGTATTTCCTACTGATGAGAAACAAGGCATGCCCTAAGAACACAGTTTGGCCCAGGTCGAGATCCTGACATTATGAGAATTAATTGTGAGGCACCTCTGAGCCTCTTAGGTAACTAGAATATTGACAAATTCAAAGCGAGGAAATCAATAATTTTAGAATTATTGAATTTTCAGAGCAAGCAACTCACTCTCCCTGCCCAGCTCTGCTTCCTTCTCTAGGAACAAGGCATCCATAGATATCCATTGATTCCCATTCTTTGCAGGTTAGCTCATGCTTGTGCCAAAGTGGAAATTACAACACAGTGGGGTTTTTTGTCAGTTGCTTCACAGAGCAACACAGCAATGCTGAGTGGTCAGTTTAGCAGAGGCCTAGAAATGATTGCATCATTTGCAGTTGCTCCCTTAAGGGCTCTCTGGAATACCCCTTGTCTAATGTTCAGTCCTGAACCCACATTCTGCTGAGCAACGTAGGCAATTCAACACTTGTTAAGGACAGCTATTAAAAGCCCTGGCGGTTATTGTTTATAAAGCTTGTTGCTGCAAAGGATAATGATCGTTTAACAATATGATTATTTATATACCTCATTTCAAAGTTAATGTATATTAACTCGGTAATCTTTATAGCAGTCTAGGACCCCAAAACTTACAAAGTTCACCTTTCACCACATGAACTGTCCAGGCCCTTCTGAGGCCTTTCTCTGCATGCACCTCTGAGGGAAGTCTGGAGGATGTCAACGAGAAAACAGGCCTTTTCTGTGGTAGCTCCTTGTCTGTGGAATGCTGTCCCCAGGGAAGCCCACCTGGTGCCAACCTTATTATCATTTCAGCACCAGGCAACGACTTCCTGTGGTGTAGTGGATAAGAGCACTAGACTCGTAATCTGGTGAACTGGGTTCGCACCTCCACTCCTCCATATGCAGCTGCTGGGTGACCTTGGGTAGTCACACTTCTCTGAAGTCTCTCAGCCCCACTCACCTCACAGAGTGTTTGTTGTGGGGGAGGAAGGGAAAGGAGAATGTGAGCCGCTTTGAGACTCCTTCGGGTAGTGATAAAGCGGGATATCAAATCCAAACTCTTCTTCATCTTCTTCCTTGTTTTCCGGGCATTTTAGAAGAATCAGTGGTGTGATATTGTACTGTTCAATCTGTTTTTAATAATGTTTTACGTCATTTTTATTGCATGTTTTTTCATCATTTGGTTGTAAATTTTTAATTTATTTGTAAACCCAACCTAATCAAGAAGCCTGTAAGCATAATAATAATAATAATTTATTATTTATACCCCACCCATCTGGCCGGGCCTTCCCAGCTACTCTGGGCAGCTCCCAACAGAATATTAAAAACACAATAAAACATCAAACATTAAAAGCTTCCTTAAACAGGGCCGCCTTCAGATGTCTTTGAAAAGTCAGATAGTTGTTTATTTCCTTGACATCTGGTGGGAGGGCGTTCCACAGGGCGTGTGCCACTACCGAGAAGGCCCTCTGCCTGGTTCCCTGTAACTTGGCTTCTCGCAGCAAGGGAACCGCCAGAAGGCCCTCGGAGCTGGACCTCAGTGTCCGGGCTGAACGATGGAGGTGGAGACGCTCCCTCAGGTATACTGGGCCGAGGCCGTTTAGGGCTTTAAAGGTTAGCACCAACACTTTGAATTGTGCTTGGAAACGTACTGGGAGCCAATGTAGGTCTTTCAATAGAAAACTCAACAGAAGTGTACAACTAACACAACCAAGGCTGGAATGCCTGTGTAAATGAATTTGGAGAAGAGTAGTCATGTTTGTTTCCTGCTGCAAATACAATGAAGTGTCTTGTGGCACCTAAAACATTTATCATAGCGTAAGCTTTTGTGGACTACAGGAACAGGGACAGGTCTGTTTTTTAACTTGGCATATCAGTTTGTGATTTATTTTTTTTAAAAAAAACAGATTTCACTAATATACACCTCTTTGCAATGCCATTTCCCCCTATATAACACATTTATTTTCTCTGATGTATGCATATTAACATATATTTTACATTGCATTTTGCTTTTTTGTACACATTACTTGGCTGGAGAACTGCCTTGCAAAATTTGGAGAAGTGCAAATTTTCGAAGCTGGTCCATTAGAAATGTCTTCTATATGCTTGGTTTGTTGTTGTTGTTCAGATCGTTTAGTCGTGTCCGACTCTTCGTGACCTTGGTTAGTTTATCCTTAACAATACTTTCCACCTGTTTTCCTGGAACAGATGTTAGCTTAACTGGCCTGTAATTTTCAAGATCTCCCCTGGATTTCTCCCCCCCCCTTTTATTAAATGGTATTATTTTGGCTATATCATATCCTCAGGTATGGAAGCTGATCTGAGGGACAAGACAGATATTTTCAGCAATTTCACATTTGAGTTATTTGAGAACTTTTGAGAGGCTGTCATCAGGACTGGTGATTTGCCAGTTTCTGTTTTGTCGATTAGGCCTTAGAACTTCATTTCTTTTCACCACTATCTGCCTTGGTTCCTCAGACTCAATTCCTCTTGCAAAATTTAATTCAGGCACTGGGATCTGCCCCATATCTTCCAGAGTGAAGACATATGCAAAGCATTTAATGTATTTTTTATTTTTGCTGGAAGCCGCCCAGAGTGGCTGGGGAGACCCAGCCAGATGGGCGGGGTACAAATAATAAATTATTATTATTATTATTCATTCAGCTTCTCTGCAATCTCATTATCCTCCTTAAGCACACCTTTGATTCCCTTGCCATCCAAGAGTCCAACTGCCTAGATGGCATCCT
The DNA here is from genome assembly GCA_034641385.1 of Darevskia mixta. Lineage (NCBI taxonomy): Eukaryota > Metazoa > Chordata > Lepidosauria > Squamata > Lacertidae > Darevskia > Darevskia mixta. The sequence continues at coordinate 61,153,803 of JAWWNH010000066.1, read as the reverse complement.
GCTACTAATATATTTAATTTGCTTCTTGTTATTGGTCTTAAGGTGTCAGCAATGTGCTCCTCAAATTCTTTTAAGCAACTCTTGCTGCCTGCTTGCACTTTTTGTAGTTGCCAAAGTTTGTTTCCCTCTTCATTTGGCAGGAAGCCTTCTTGCCTCCAATAGCTTCTTTGCGTGTTAATCACATTGGCATCCTCTTGGCTCTCATGGTGCCTTTCCTTCTTTCCAGTTGAACTTCTGTTATTGTGTTTTTGACTTTGCCTTTCAACTTCCTTTTTACCAATCCCCTCATTTGGGGGAAGTTTCCCTTTTTGGAAATCAAATGTGACCACACGGGATTTTCTTAGCACTTGGCCATTTAGTCTGGTTTAGTTCAATATCACTCCGGTCACCAGGAAGCCTCACAAACAAGATCTGAGTTCAATGGTGATCTCACATGAACAACAACCATGTGCCTATGAAATGCTGTAGAGCCACTTCCGCTCAATGTAGACAATGCTGAACTAGATGGACAAGTGGTCTAACTCAGTATAAGGCAACTTCCTACGCTCCTAAGCCAAAAGGAGGAAAAATTCTTCCTGGCTCCTTGCTTCTCTAGCAACTGGCTTGAATGCAAAAAACAACAAGCTGTTGTTTTGCAATGAAATAAATAAATAAAAAATCCTTCCAGTAGCACCTTAGAGACTAACTAAGTTTATTCTTGGTATGAGCTTTCGTGTGCATGCACACTTCTTCAGATACCCTCAATTCCTCTTGCAAAATTTAATTCAGGCACTGGGATCTGCCCCATATCTTCCAGAGTGAAGGCATATGCAAAGCATTCATTCAGCTTCTCTGCAATCTCATTATCCTCCTTTGGATTCCCTCGTCATCCAAGAGTCCAACTGCCTAGATGGTATCCTGCTACTAATACGGTATATTTAATTTGCTTCTTGTTATTGGTCTTAAGGTGTCAGCAATGTGCTCCTCAAGTTCTTTTTTCTGGAGAATTTCTGAAGAAGTGTGCATGCACACGAAAGCTCATACCAAGAACAAACTTAGTTGGTCTCTAAGGTGCTACTGGAAGGAATTTTTTTATTTTTTCATTTTGTTTCGACTACGGCAGACCAACACGGCTACCTACCTGTAACTGTTTTGCAATGGTTAGTTTGCAACATTAGTGATGGTTGGGGGGGGGGAAGGATATCCTCCTCCATTTTGGAGATTTGGTTATTAAACAAAAAGTACTTTATTCCCCTTCCACCCCAATTCCTCCTTACGAAATAACACTTGAAATATTGGAGAGGATGGCATTCTTTAATCAGATGGTGATCAAAATCGCCAAAACAAACATTAACAACAATGGAGGGGAAATTGGACTTACTAAAGAGCATGAGCCAGGATGGGGGCCTATTCTCCTTGCTCTAGCAGTCTAATGTACATTTATCACTGTGCTAAACTTTATTACGTCCATCGGAAGGACAAGGCCACTTGCCTCTGAGAACACACTGTCCATTAGTAACCATTTGCATTTATGTTCTTAGTGCACTCAATCAAGCTCCAAGAGAATTATCCCCCAAGTAGAGGACCTTTAAAGGAGATCGTTTAAAAAAATCTGAACATTTTCTTGCACAGCTCCAGAAAACTAAAAGACTTGTTTGTTGTTTGCCTTGCGATGAATTTAATTAAGTTGTACTCGGAGTTAATCAATGGCCTTTACTAACTTAAGTCCATTGGTTTCAGTGGGTCTACTCTTGTGCATGGCTTTGTCAGATAGCTACAATCCATTATGGTTTAAGAGTGTGTGATTACTGCAAAAAGCTCAGTGGTGTGGTGGGAAATTATGAAATGCAGGTGCTTTTCATGACAACCCTTCTAAAACACAAATAAAATGTTGACCAGTGCAGCCATCAATACCAAGCAAACTTTCCCCCCTCACTACCAGCCCTTTTATTTAACAACCAGTCTGCAAAAGACTCCCCTTGCTCACTTATTTTGTCACTTTCCAGCTGGCAAGATTTCCAAAATGAAATCCTTAGCCATTCACGCTCACGTCACCTACTTCATCCTCTCCCTTGTTTGTTTGATGGGTTTCTCTCTGAGGAAAAAAAGCTTATTTATTCAGCACCCAGAAGATTGGCACATAGCTTCCTGGGAGATGACATCATTCTGTCTCTGCTGTGAAATAAATGGCAGTGTCTGTCCCTGCTTCACATCATCGCGGGGAAAGCCCAGGAATTTGGCTTTCCCAGGGATTAGTCAAACTGGAAGCTCTTCAAACCAAATGGGTTATTTTATTGAGCAGCCTTTCTCAACCTGGTGCCCCCCAACATTGTTGAACTCCTATCAGCCCCAGCCAGCATGACCAAGGATGATGGGAATTGAATTCCGGCAACTACCGGAGCATCACAGCCCCCCCCCCCCAATCGCTTGTCTGGCTTGATTCACTCTTCACAGGGTAACCAGTTATAATAGATGACAGGGCTCTTGTTTTCTTGAATAACTGTGCTAGGGGAGACATTTGGCTAGTTTCGCTTTCCCATGTGAGGGGTGAGGAAAGCCTAGCTACTTCCCTATCAATATATATTTCCAGCATTGCATGAATTTTCTGTATTTATTATGAAACACCAAAGGAACTCCCTTAACTTCTTTTTCTCACTCTGCTGGTATGTTTTGTTCTGGGTTTTTTTTTTAATGTCTGTGGTCCCGTGGCTTGAAAAGTAGAATTCGTATTGGACTGGTTTCAATATTATCAAATTAATGAGTATTTTTTTAAAAGGATCTATTAAAAGGTTTTATAGATTGAAGTTCTGACTTCGATAAGATTCTGCTCTAAGGAACAGAAAAACTGGTTTCAAAAATGTATAAATTGTTATCAGAATGGGAGGTGAAAAATGAAATGGTTAAATCAGTGATGATACAATGGGCTAAAAGATCTTGGACATAATATAGAAATGAACTCTTGGGGAAAGCTGTGGAAAGCTGATATGAAATTTACTGGAGAACTGCATCGCACAATTCATAGAAGTGCGAATTTCGAAGCATGGTTGTGTTTAAGTTTTTGTATTGTTTCAGAAAGCACAAATGAGGTATTTAAATAGGAACTGAATCACCAAACCATGTTTGGTGATTCCCATCTGCCCTTTCTGACTTACTTAGTGGCAGCCCTAGCAGGTTCCATTTTAAACAGAAACCAGCCTCCAAGGCATGGTGGGATATTAAAATGGAAGTTCCTTGAGGCAGACATGTTTTCTAAGGCGAAGGCTCAGCAGTGGGGCTGGGCCACAGCTGTCAACTTTCAGATTTGAAAATAAGGGATTTCTCCCCAAATTTTCGGATTTGAAAATAAGGGATGCCGCGAGGGTGGTGAAATGGCACCAAGTAGCCTCGCCACCCTGCGCTCCAGAGGCTGCGCACGAACGGATGAGCGAAAGAGCGAGCGCATAGACGGCAGGCAGGCTGGCTGTCTGGTTGGGCATGAGGGTCTGGCTGCACAAGGCATGCAAGCTCCACCCCCAGTCGGTCTCAGACTCCTTATTGGCAGCCGAGCAACGCAGCTGAGGAGCCTCCCTGGCTGGCAGGGAGGGAGAGGAGCTGCTTCCTTTGAAATCCAGGAAATTTAAGGGATATCAACAATCCGGGATAGCAGTGGGAAACGGCATTGGAATAAGGGAGTTTCCCGCCAAAAAAGGGGAGGGTTGACAGCTATGGGCTGGGCTAGGGCAAAAGATGTGAATGCTGATGTTATTAGGCCTCCTGTACATCCACTCTGAGGTGAGAGGTGAGATTCGTATCACTTGACTGAACTATTAAAAAAAAAAAACTGACTGAACTTCCTCTTCTGAAAAGTATGGTATCAGGAGGAAAATCAAGTGATGAGAAGGTCTGTTGTGGTGTTTGACGTGTGACAGCTGGTCGCCAACAGATCTTCTTTGTTTTCTTTTGGGGAACGTCAGTGTCATATTAATTCTATTCACGTGTCGGGTGCGGCCATGATTTCTTGGGAGTGGGGCTATGCTTTTAGCCAAGTTCCCCATATCGTGTCTCCTCCTTTAATTAATTAATTAAATTTGTACTCCCTTCATCCATATATACTTCAGGGCGGTTCACAGCATAAAAAAAAAAATACAAGATAAAAGCACAAACTACAGAATAAAAACAAGAACAAGACCAAAACAAACCAATAACCCCACCTCCCTCAAATACATTAAAAAAGATATAGGAAGTTAGTTTTCACCAGACTCCGAAAGGTGTGTAATGAAGGTGCCAGGCGAACTTCTCTCGGGAGAGTATTCCATGGATCAAATCTGATAGATGGGTGAGGTCACCCATCTTTCAGTCACCTGACATGATTGATGGGCATATTTGAAGGCACTCCCGCTTTTCTAAAAACCCTTCTAAAATTAAGAATTATCTGTTGGGCGATGGGAATGTGCTTTCCTCTAGCAAAGGAGTAATAGGAAGCTCATTTTAATCTCCCAATTGTGCCTTTGAAACCACACCCACCTGCCCCACACCTGACTCACACGGGGCATCAGGTATAGGGTAGGCAGCTGTGGTTTGCAGGGAATGATCTGGTGTGCTAAATTGGGACCCCTGCTGGGAAGAAGTTGACTTGTGGGCTGGAGGTTTCCCACACCTGAAAGAGGACAGGCAAACACATCTATAAATACAGTAAGGAGAGAAGACCTTCTCATTATTAAATTGGAGAGAGACTATAGCTTAGAGGTAGGCTTCTACTTCTTTGGAGATCACTCGTAGCTGAGTAAGATTGTCTTCCATGAACATGGTCTTAACAGTGAGTCTGTGACCGTGGAGGCCAATTCTGGATCCACACGTCCTTCCACAGTGGGGACATAGGTCTCTGGGCAGGAGTTGATCACGGTGAGGGCTTGCCAAACATCCTTTCCTCTTAGCATGTTTCTCCCTTTCATCCTGAATTTGGGCATCTTCAAAGTCCATGACACCTTTGGTAAATTGGAGCACTCACAGCCCGGTGTTTTCCAGTTGCCAGTGTTTCTACTACATTTTTTTTTTAGATTTGCCTTGAGAGATTCTTTAGACCTCTTTTGTTGACCACCAGCATTACGCTTTCCATTTTAAAGCCTCCTGTTTAGGGAGGCTTTTAATGTTTAATAGATTGTTGCATTTTAATGTTCTGTTGGAAGCCGTCCAGAGTGGCTGGGGAAACCCAGCCAGATGGGCGGGGTATAAATAATAAATTTATTATTATTATTATTATTACCGTATTTTCCGGTGTATAAGACGACTGGGAGTATAAGACGACCCGCAACTTTTCCAGTTAAAATATAGAGTTTGGGATATACTCGCCGTATAAGACTACCCCTCTTCCAACGCACACCAACGCACACTGGAGGCAGCCTTTTTCACCATGAGAGCTCGTCTCGTCTAGCGGCTGAGGCGGCAAAGGCGAGAGCAGCCGTGAGGGGAGGGGAGCGCGTCTCTCGCCTGCCTGCCTGCCTGTGTCTCAGGGGCGGGGCGGGCGAGCCAGGAGCAGGCGGGCCAGGACTGGGCGAGAGGCATCTGTTTGTGTGCCCCCCCGCCCGTCTCTTGCTCGCTGGCTCCCTGCGAGGGGGTGCGAGAGGGGACAATGGCGGCGTCTCCTCTGAGCCCACGGCTTTTCAGCACCCGCCCTATAAGACGACACCTGGCGTATAAGACGACCCCCGACTTTTGAGAAGATTTTCCTGGATTAAAAAGTAGTCTTATACCCCAGAAAATACAGTATTATTATTATTATTATTATTATTATTATTATTATTATTATTATTATTATGTGTCCATTTTTAGCAAGTATATAATCTTCTGAGAGTTATTCCAGGCATCTCCTGCTAAAAGGATCACTAAGGAGCTAGATGTGGAGATCCACAGATAGACTGACAAATGGCCTGACTCTGTTCAAGTGTCTGTATGTTCATAAATACATGGAAACAAGCATAGCTCAACATTTCATATCTGCAGATTTTAAAAAAAGCACTGGGTGGTTCTTGGGACTTCTATTTCAGCAAAGAGCATCCTGCGTCCTGACTCTTCTGATGGCTGCTTCATGTGGTCAGCTATCGCCCGCCTCTTATTTCGACTCAATCCTCGCAGAGCAAGAACAGCAACAATGTGCTCCTTTCTGCAAAAATGCAATGAAGGTGAATACTCCAAGAACCAAATGGGGGAAATATACATGTAAAACAAAAGCAAAACGAGGTGATAAAAGATCAGCTCCCGACATTCATTGGCAAACATTGACACCCAAATGATCATAGAGGCCTGAAGTTTGTAAAATGCTGTTGTCATCCAATAAACTGTAATCCAGTCAACTGTAGGTAAAAGACCATAGGGCTTCAATTACAAAGTCATTTCCCCATGTCTGGGGTGGTGGGGTGTGAGGGGAGGGAATTCTGCAAAGTCGCTCCTTGTAGAAAGTGGCTAAGTTGAGGAGTTTCCACTTTAACACCCCCCACAATGCACCTGCAGAAATGTTATATGGAGGGAGGCATTGTGGGAAATTAAAATGGCAGCTTCTAGCTGCCCAGTGCTGATTCAGAGTGCTATAGCCTGTTTTTGCCACCTGGCCCACTGACATAGGAGGGTCTTGTGAGGGGCATTTAGCCAAGGTGGAGAGAAGAAGAGTTTGGATTTGATATCCTGCTTTATCACTACCCGAAGGAGTCTCAAAGCGGCTAACATTCTCCTTTCCCTTCCTCCCCCCACAACAAACACTCTGTGAGGTGAGTGGGGCTGAGAGACTTCAGAGAAGTGTGACTAGCCCAAGGTCACCCAGCAGCTGCATGTGGAGGAGCGGAGACGCGAACCCAGTTCCCCAGATTATGAGTCTACTGCTCTTAACCACACTGGCTCTCAGAGAGTGACTCTGAATGTCCTAACCTACCTAGGATTGCCATATCTTAGAAAGCACCTATATCTGTGTGATATTATATTATCAGTTAGTGGTTGTGCTGCCTGTTCTAGGAATCCAAATGCTTCCATTATGTTCGGCTTATATATTTGCAAAGAAACCGATATTATGAAGACACCCTATGCCAGCCTTCACCTACCTGGTGCTCTCCAAGTGTTTTGGATAGCATCTCCCACCACTCCCAGCCAACATGGCCATTTTGGATCACAAGAACCACCAGCTGTGCTGACTGGAGCTGAAGTTAGTTTTAGCCCCTGGCATTAGGAACGTGCCAGGTTGGCGAAGACATGAGCAGAAAAAATGAACCTATGCTGCTAATACTCGTGGTAACCAATAAACTATAAGCAACACATATGGCGTATAGAAAATATTCCAAAACAGTTTCGCATTCTAAAGTCTTATATTTAGGAGCCGGGCCAACACATAAAAAACCTCAAAAACTGAGAAGTCTTCGCATAGGAAAAACCTCAAGGAGTTTTATATATCTCTGGCTTCTGTATAATATTGTGCATGTATTTCTCTCAACTTTGGACTATTAATATAAGACTTTAGAATGCGAAACTGTTTTGGAATATTTTCTATACGCCATACGTGTTGCTTATAGTTTATTGGTTGGTAGGTTGGCGAAGACGGCACTAAATCTACAGTAGGGATGGGCCTCTCTGTTCCTTTCAGTTCTTGAAGTTTCTCATTTTTCCAGTCTTAAATTCACCTTTCCACAACAATTAGTGATTATTTTTTTTTTTAAAACACCTTGTGAAAATTCACCAGCATTTTCGTGCGAATTTCCCACCAATATACCCATATAAGATGCCCCCATGTATAAGACACCCCCTATTTTTTGAGACTCAGATTTAAGAAAATGGGGGGAGATGGCCCCGTGTATAAGACACCCCCTAATTTTTGACATTATTTATTAGGAAAAAGACCTAGTCTTATACACGGAAAAATACGGCAACTCATTTTTATATATTATGCATTTTTATGCATACTTTACACCCGTTCACACATTATTGCAATGTGTTACTTGGCTGGAGAACAGCACTGCATATTTTAGAGAAATGCCGATTTTTGAAGGATGGCTGTGTTTTGGTTCGCATGTCGTATTTGGTTCTAGTATGTGGTCTGCTTCAAACTTAACTGAGTTTCCCCCCTACCCACCATCTGCAGATTTCTTTCTTATCACGAGGAAGCAGACCCTGTAAAGAGGAACGACTCTGGAACTTCCCAGTGCATACAGAAGGGAGGCACATCTGTGGCAAATACCAGTAGTTGTTTGCTTTTTTTTAAGGCAATTGTTATTTCATTATTGTTGCAATAATAGCCAGTGTGTCAAGAATTATGATAGTTAGGGCTGGCAGCTGTGCTAAGTTTCTGTTTAAAAAAAAAGCTGGTTAGGAATGTTTGTTTAAACATCTCCCCCCCCCCTCTCAAAAAAAGTAAAATTAGTGTCTCCTGTTGTAGATTGAGGAAAGAGGAACATGGAATAAGAGAAAATGGGAAGAATTCAATGTCACACACTTCTGATTGTTTGTTTTGTGGGGAGGAGATACAGCATAGCTGTCAACCCTCCCCTTTTTTGCAGGAAACTCCCTTATTCCAATGCCGTTTCCCGCTGCTATCCCAGATTGTTGATATCCCTTAAATTTCCTGGATTTCAAAGAAGCAGCTCCTGTCCCTCCCTGCCGGCCAGGGAGGCTCCTCAGCTGCGTTGCTCGGCTGCCAATAAGGAGTCTGAGACCAACTGGGGGCGGAGCTTGCATGCCTTGTGCAGCCAGACCCTCACGCCCAACCAGACAAACAGCCTGCCTGCTGTCTATGCGCTCGCTCTTTCGCTCACCCGTTCACACGCAGCCTCTGGAGCGCAGGGTGGCGAGGCTACTTGGTGCCATTGCACCGCCCTCGTGGCATCCCTTATTTTCAAATCCGAAAGTTTTAAAAAATCCCTTATTTTCAAATCCGAAAGTTGACAGCTATGGATACAGGCAACCCTCTTGCGCAAGCAGAAGTCCTTGCACAGTGCTTCCAGTGATGGGACTCATTAGTTGAATCCTACCCAATTCTTCTGCTCTTTATCCCTCCCTGTAAACAAGCAAAGCTGGCTGGAAATGACTTGGTGCTGCCTCTTCTCTGCTCTTTCATCTTCTCCGGGGCCGGCCCTATCATTAGGCAAAGTGGAGTGGCTGCCTAGGGGAAGATGATGATAGCTGTCATGAAAGGGCAGCAAATGGTTACTAATTTTAATTTCTTATTGTTGGGTTTTTGCTGCCAGAGAAGTGGAAAGGTAGTTGGGGGAGTTTTTGCCTTAAGTGCAAATACAACTTGGCCCGTTGTGGGTACAATATGACTTTAAGTGTGGGGTTTTTTGGGGTGGGGGCAGCCATTTAATTGTCTCATGTTTGGCCAATTCTGATCATCTTGCTCTGCCTCCTCTCCCCAAAAATACCCACATGGTGTTATAGAAGGGATAAGATGGGCTCACCCTGTACAGAATGCACTTAAAAAGGTAAAGGTAAAGGTACCCCTGACTGTTAGGTCCAGCCGCAGACGACTCTGGGGTTGCGGTGCTCATCTCGCTTTACGGGCCGAGGGAGCCGGCGTTTGTCCGCAGACAGCTTCCGGGTCATGTGGCCAGCATGACTAAGCCACTTCTGGAGAACCAGAGCAGCACACGGAAACGCCGTTTACCTTCCTGCCGGAGCGGTACCTATTTATCTACTTGCATTTCGACGTGCTTTCAAACTGCTAGGTGGGCAGGAGCAGGGACAGAGCAACGGGAGCTCACCCCGTCGTGGGGATTCGAACCGCCAACCTTCTGATCAAATTTAAAGCAAAATTCAGGGGGAAATGAAAGAAAGCAGCAGAATAATGGGTTACACTCAGCACAAACCTGCTGAAATTGATGGACCTAAGTTGGCGATGGTCCTTAATTTCAGAGCGTCTACTCTGAGTAAAATTTATCTGAAAACAAACCAATGAATTAAAGCAGCAATGTGCCCCCACAGGGAATGGGGGAGCATCTATAAGACCCAAGGATGGGCAGTCTGCCAGTTTAGGTCTCTCTCAGTTTCTTATCATTCCAATTTGAGAGAACCCAAAATTGGCAGGTTCGCCCATCCCTAATTGCAATACAACTGAAAAAGCAGGAGTGCCCCCCCCCCGGATGCAGCTACTAATACGGCAGTGGGGTGGGGGATGTGACATACATATGATCGCTCCCTAGGAGTCACTTTGCACCCACAAGCAGCACAGGAAACCTCCGCCTAGAGAACGAGAGAGATCGTAATAATCAAACCCGCGAGTTACAGCTATTCAGAATGGGTTGGCATACCTGATGTCTGGATAATCCTGGTATAAACTGTTAACGTGGTCACTGATTTTGGGTTTTTCTTCCTCGCCAATTATTTTAGCAATGTATTCTATGGCAGGAGTGAGCCATTCAGAAGTTGAACCCTGGAAATGTGTTAGAATACCTGGTTATTCTCCCCCCACCAAATGACCTGAATTAAGATGGAAGCATTCAGGTTTTGGAAATGCAAAGTATCTCTGATAACATTTTGTCACCCAAAGGTTCGATCACACTCCTAGCTGGTCTACTACTCATGTATTTAAATACTTTTGTTGTTGTTGGTCTTTATCTTTTTAGCAGTGTACTCCTCAATTTGGGTTTTTCCAGCATCTTTTATAGTCTGCTTGCATTTATTTTGCCAAAGTTTGTGTCCCTTTTTGTTCTCCACATTTCAGCAAGACTTACATTTTCTAAAGGAGGGTTTCCCAAACTTTGGTCTCCACCTGTTTTTGGACTGCAACTCCCATCATCCCTAGCTAGCAGGACCAGTAGTCAGGGGTGTTGGGAACTGTAGTCCAAAAACAGCTGGAGACCCAAGTTTAGGATATCCTGTTCTAAAGGAAGATTTCTTGCCGCTAATAACCTTTTTTTTTTACTCCTACCACGCAGACATCTTCTTGGCATTGATGGTACTTTTCTTGATCTGCAAGAGCTTCTAATATTGTGGTTCCAAACAATTCCAGATGTTTTGGACTGTAAATCTCAACTGTCCTGTATTCCAAAACACCTGATTGGAAAAGGCTTATGTAGTTAATACTAATGGAACTCCACTTAAGACAGCTTCTAATGTTCTACCTTTAACCCTACTGCCCTTAAAATGAATTTTGTTAACACATTTAAGGAAAGAAACAACTTTAAAGGTTACAAATCTTGAGGTTTTGTTGGCTCACTTGCATTTAAATAACTTCGGGCACCTTCACATCAATCCACTGCTATGATATAGATCAGGAGTCAGCAAACTTTTTCAGCAGGGGGATGGTCTGCTGTCCCTCAGACATCGTGAGGGACTGGACTTTGGGGGGGATGAACAGACTCCTATGCCCCACAAATAACCCAGAGATGCATTTTAAATAAAAGCACGCATTCTACTCAGGTAAAAGCACGCTGATTCCCAGACCGTCTGCGGGCCAGATTGAGAAGGCGATTGGGCCAGATCTGGCCCCCGGGCCTTAGTTTGCCTACCCATGATATAGATACAAATGGCAGAAATTCCTTACCAGGTGCTGCATCGTATTGTTTATAGCTGTAGCATCTTGAGTCATTATTTTGCTGACCTCGTCCCGTTTCGTTTTCCTCATTCTGCGTCTTGGCTTGAGGGTTTGTGTGATGTACTCTTTGACCACATCCTTGTGAATCTCATTGAGAAAATCCTGCATGCAGCAAGAAAAATAAAATAAGTGGGTTGGCCAGAGCACAAGGGCACAGCCAGGTGCTTACTGCTATACCAATCCATAAGAAGAATAGAAGAGTTTGGATTTGATATCCCGCATTATCACTACCCGAAGGAGTCTCAAAGCGGCTCACATTCTCCTTTCCCTTCCTCCCCCACAACAAACACTCTGAGGTGAGTGGGGCTGAGGGACTTCAAAGAAGTGTGACTAGCCCAAGGTCACCCAGCAGCTGCATGTGGAGGAGCGGAGACGTGAACCCGGTTCACCAGATTACGAGACCACCGCTCTTAACCACTACACTGTTTTTATACTTGTTGTTAGCTGCCCTGAGCCCGGTCTTGGCTGGGGAGGGCGGGGTATAAATAAAAATTATTATTATTATTATTATTATTATTATTATTATTATTACACCACACTGGCTCTCTGTGGAAGATTCAGATAACCCAAAGGGATCACAAGAAACCTGTTGGATGAGTTTTTCAGTGCACTGCCACATGTAAGATCAAGTTTTATTCATGTCACTGCAAAGTATTGCAGTGGTTAACTTTAGGCTTATTAACTCTGTCCATTGCACCCCACAAAGAATGTCTCTAAACAATTTACAACCAAAGCAAAACAACAATACTAAAATCACAAAATAAAATAATAATAATAATTTTCCTTAACATCTTTATTGAAAGTTTAAAAAGTACATAATTAGATGTGCACTAAACATGGTGAGAGGTAAATAAAAGAGAGAAAAGGAAAACATCATCATCCTCGCCATCTACTCTCTCTCCACCCTCAGGTCCTAGGTTTGCAACAATTAAACTCAATGTTAAAAACAGTTTAAAACAACAACTTTAAAACAGCCGCCTAGAGTGGCTGGGGAGACCCGGCCAGATGGGCGGGGTATAAATAATAAATTATTATTATTATTAACTTACTATCACTGAAATAAGCTGGGTCCTAAAATATATATACAGTATTTGTTGTTGCTGTTGTTGCTTATTACATTTTTGAAATCTGTTGTTATCCTATGGGCATAAGAAATAGAGTTTGTCAGGCTTCAGCCCAGTCCTCAGAGTCTATATAAATGAACTCTAACTGGATGCCCCTCCAAATGCATTGGACTACAACTCCCATCATCCCTGATCACTGGCTATGCTGACTGGGGCTGATGGGAGTTGTAGTCCAGAAACATCTGGAGGGGCACAGGATGTTCACCCCTGGACTACGACATCCACGAGGCCCAGCCAGTATGAGAGGTGACAATAGTTCAAAACATCTCTATATACTGTACGCTATGCCATGTGTACATTGTGTGAAAGACAGGTTAGGAATGTTTTTGTTTTAATTACTTACTTGTGTTTTTATCTTGTATTTTGTTCTGTGAACTGCCCTGAGATCTTGTGATGAATATAAATTTAATAAACAAACTTTTTTAAAAAAAATATTACTGAATTATATTAATTATTACTCTTACTATTTACCTTGCAGACAGGTTCCTTCAGATGCTTTAGATGTTCCGAAGACTCCTCAATAACGGACAATATTTTCATGATGAACGAATCGAAAGTTCCGCCACTTATGACCCACGCCTGACTTAGAATTTTCTTGAACATTGGCTGGTAAAACACACACACAAAGAAACAAACACACATCAGTCGTGGGTATTACTAAAGCATCTCTTTTGATTCTAAGATGTGGCCTACTCAAATTCTTATGTCCAAGGGCCTACCCAGGGGTTTGGGGTGTACTCAAAAGAGTTTTGGGACATACCCCCCCTTTGAGTGGCGCATGCTCCTCTCACCCCAGGTCCCCTCACAAACTGCATGGGAAGGCCCCCTTCATTTTGCCATTTGCCACGAGGGGAGTGCAGTTTGAGAAATGCGAAATGAATATGGCAATCCTCGGCCTGCCCAACCCAGAAGGAACTGTTGCATAGGTGGGGAACCTATGGCCCTCCAGATGTTGTTGGATGGTAGACTCGTAATCTGGTGAACCGGGTTCGCGTCTCCGCTCCTCCACATGCAGCTGCTGGGTGACCTTGGGCTAGTCACACTTCTTTGAAGTCTCTCAGCCCCACTCACCTCACAGAGTGTTTGTTGTGGGGGAGGAAGGGAAAGGAGAATGTGAGCCGCTTTGAGACTCCTTCGGGTAGTGATAAAGCGGGATATCAAATCCAAACTCTTCTTCTTCAACTTCCATCAGTGCCATTTGGTATGGCCAAACTCCTCCAGTGGCAGACATCGGGCTCTCAAATTTCAGTGGAGCCCTGCGCAATGCTAAAATTTGGTGCCCCCGCCTCTCAGGCTCTGTTCTACAGCATTGCTGTGGTGCCCCCTGCAGCATGGCGCCCAAGGTGGCCACACAGATCATGGCACCCTCTGGTTCCTTACAGCTGGTGTTAAAGGATTGGAGCCTAAGGCTGTTCTGCGGCTCCTTGGGTTCTCATTCTTCAAAATCTTGATCATGGCCCTTTTGTCTTTTTCCATAGCTTTTAAATCAGCTTTAAGTTCTTTGCACATGCTTCCACGAATATTTCAGACAAGGCCTCCTGTTTCTGTGGCGATGTTTTGCTGATATACAAGTGCATTTAAGAATAACCTGGTTAAAACACCATGAATCTATCTGCTAACACTTCTTCCATAGGTGGACATCGTTCTGTCCAGCAATGCAGCTAGAAAACAAAACTACTAGGAATCATTTTAATCCTTGCCAGGAATTATGCATGCAAAATTTGGGAAATAAATATAGCCCCTCACAATGGAAGTCTGGGCATGGAGACTTTAACATACGATATTGAGGACCACGTTCACACACTATAAAATCTCAGGATGCCCAAGAAATGAGGGAAGATCACTTGGGGGATAAGTTCTTGCAACTGTCTATTGCAGGGGTGGGGAACCAGTGATCTTCCACAAGCTGTTCGATTCCCATCATCCCATACTCTGACCATTGGTCATGCTGGCTGGTGCTGATGGGAGCTGGAGCGTAGCATCCTCTGGAGGACCACAACTTCCCCATCCTTGCCCTACTGGAATAGAACTAAACCCGAAGATAAGGCAGTACGGTATGTATTGGCTATTAAGTTTTACAGTAGGAGGATAGTTTATTTTCTATGTCAGTGTAAAAGTCTACCGTAATTATCATTCCTACTTTAAAAAGAGATTGTTGACAGCCAAGTAAACGGTTTCCCAGGTTTTTGATACCCGGAACTTTCCCCCCACCCTCGATTCAAAGTGCAGGACCACGTTATTCTTAGACGCAAAACAATGCATATGTTACAATCAGCTCCCAGGAAAAAAACGAGTCGATATCCAGGGGAAGGGCTTCAGCTCGGTGGTGGAGCTGAATAACTAGGATTTATGAATCCCTTGAATGCTGTGCATGAACACATGTAACAGAAGCACAACAATTTTAAGGAAAAGCACATTTGGGGAGGAATTATTTGGAGCCGACGGCGGTGGGGTGCTTCACCCTTTCCCTACCGTTGTCCTCAGAATTCTCATGTTTGAAACTGCGCAGGGGGAGGACAGTTTCAGGTGGAGATGTGGTGGGGGAAGGGTTAAGCACTTTCCTCCTCGCTACCTTTCTCCTCTGCATGGGTATCCCCCAAAGGTGTTTACAATAAGCCCCTGCGGGTGCCATATGTAGTTAGGTCCCGGGTCTGGTCCCTCCCTGTGCCTTGGGCTGAGTGTCAACGCAGTGCTTCAGATCTAGGGTGTGATGCAAGATCATGGAGACAGTTCAGGCTCAAAACAGGAAGCGCTGCAGATCGCTTTGGTAATTGTCAAGGGTGGCTTGTGTGCATTTACCGTATACGCGCCGCCTAATTAAGGGATTATGGGCAGTTGGAATGCCTCCATGAGTTCTGGACTTATTCAGATCCCTAAACTGTATTCCCCTAGATAAATATAAGCCTTTTCCACCAGCTGGCAACTGTATTAAAGAGGCAGGAACCAATTAAAATGTAAATCAGAGGGAAAGTAAAGTGGGATAGAGGAGCAGGTCAACGAGCTGTGCTAAATCACTTTGAGCAGCTTTTCTTGGTGCTCTGCCCAGGAGCCTCTGCTTTTAAAAAGCAGCACAAGTCTATCTCTGTTTCGAAGGCAAGGAGGTGCTGATGCATACTGAATGACCGAGCATCATCTGGTCCATGTTTTAGAAATGCTCTGGGGTAGAAAAAGCATGCCTCGAATTATTATTTTTTGGATCCACATTCGCCAGGAAAGTAATCACAACATCTCAGCGCAAAATCCTCCTGCGCTGTTGTCAGTCTCTGATGCTATGGTAACGTCCACAGTATATGTTTAAAGCCTCTATCCTGGAAATGTGAAAAATCCCTGGAGCAGTAGGGCTCTGTTTACATCCACAAATCTTAACAGTCAGGGCTTCACGCAAAGAATCCTGGGAACTGGAGTTTCTTAAGGGTGCTGGGAGTTGTTAGGAGACTACATTTAGAACTCATGCACATTCCCCACCTTGCCTGAGGTGGCTGAGGAACTGGGTAAATGCAAGGCAGACTAAATATTGTCTACACTAACTCACTCCACTGTTGCAAACAGGCAATATTCTCATCCTTGCCTGGAGATAACGGGGATTCGACTTTGGACGTTTTGAATGGAAAGAGGAGATTGAGAGAAGATATGATGGCCATCTTCAAATCTCTCCAGGCCTGTCACAAGGAAGATGAAGCAAGCTTGTTTTATCCTGTTCTGGAGGGTAGGACTCAAACCAATGGCTTCAAGTGACAAGAAAGGAAACTCCGGCTAAACATAAGGAAGAACTTTCTGACAGTAAGTGATGCTCAACAGTCTCCCTCGGAAGGTGCTGGACTCTCCTTCTTTGGAGGTTCTTAAGCAGAGGTTGGATGGCCATCTGTCGTGGATGCTATAGCTGAGATTCCTGCATTGCCGGGGGTTGGACTAGATGACCCCTGGGGTCCCTTCCAACTCCACAGTTCAGTGATTCTATGAAAGCAGGTGATCAGCCACTGACCAGTGGTACTTATTGGCTGCCACTGCCACTGACTGCTAGCTGTGCTGGCACACCACCCCCTGTGCAGATGGCAAGAGCAGATTGCAAGTGAAGCTTTACAGTTGTAAAAAAACATCGATGTTGTTTGCAACCTTGGCTTTGCTCGAAAGTGAAACCAGCGATAGTGGGGCATTAACTTTAAGTCATCCGAGTTCTGAGAATTGCTCCTGTTGCTGCCACATGAAAGAAGATGTGGTTTGGGTTTATCCTCCAAGGACGTGTGCAAGCTCAAAAGATATCCTTCCCATCCGCTTTTTGAAGAGGCCTGACCTGGTTCAAAGAGGCCTGATTCATAATAAAATAAAAATCCATCCATTCATAACGGCAATTCAATTAGGCCCCTTTTCTCATTTCAGAATCCTGGGAGCAGCAGCCTCCTCACCACAGAGCCATGATTCACAGAATCCTTAACAAACTGCAGTCCCCAGGATTCTCTGGGGGAAGCCATGTGCTTTAAATGTGTGGTGGGTGTGCTTTGAATGCATGGTGTGTTGATCTGCCCATGCACACACCCTGGATCAGTGATGGCATCTCACGGAAGAAATCAACAAGAACTGCTGCGGCTTGGGATCTCAGCAGCTGGGTTCTAGCGCAGTCTCCTTGAATTGCAAATGCTCCTCTTACCTGTGTTTCCAGCTTTAATTTACTTAAAAAGCATTTCCTGTATCTCAGCATCAGACCAGCCAGGGTCTTCTCCAGTTCTTCGCAGTTGATGTAAAAAGTCGCTTGCAAGTTCATCCTGTAGTGAAAAGGCCAACAAATCAAAGTTCATTAAGGTGTAATCTACAGAGCTAATACTCCACTGGAATCCTTTATCTCTTAAAGAGCAACCCCCTTTCTCTGATTACAACAGTCACAAAGCATTACTAGCTATTTAATGTAGAGTAAACAGTCTAGGAACCCACAGCTAAAGAATTTCACTCCGATTTCTGACGAAGAACAAAGGCGGCCAAATAGAACCATGCTGAAATTTGGGGTTTTCTTTCGGCCGCTAATTTTCCCGCTGGTTATCCTGTTTAAACGCCTCGCTCTTTTAACAGCTTCAAAATAAATGACATTTGCCAAAGATCCAAATTGATTTTTGCCAACCCCTGTCTTAATTAGAAGCCTTAATTTGCCATCGTTAGGCGCAGAAGCGCAGGTGAAATTAAAAGCCTGAAATTGAATTGCATGCTAGATGGCAACTTGCCAGCTTGATCGCTGCATACCAGTAATAATGAACTCAAAGTAATGATAAAGAGAA
The DNA here is from genome assembly GCA_034641385.1 of Darevskia mixta. Lineage (NCBI taxonomy): Eukaryota > Metazoa > Chordata > Lepidosauria > Squamata > Lacertidae > Darevskia > Darevskia mixta. The sequence continues at coordinate 61,135,891 of JAWWNH010000066.1, read as the reverse complement.
GAATCGAAAGAGGAGCCGTGCACCAATTAAAGGTTTTGGCTTTGAACTGATTAATCAGTTAACAAATTGATTACATTTTAATACATCTGTGTATTTTTAGATCCTATATAGAAGTCTTTTCACCAAATGTGCTGGCTGGGCTTTTTAAATTTCTACCCCTCCTTTCTTCCAAGATGGATCCCTCCCTCTCTCCAGGTCAGGAACTGGGGTGGGCGGAGACACCCCCTGAGGAGATCCACAAAGCCTGTGTTTCTATATTTCTTGCAAATGTGAAATGCAGACCCTCCAAGTGTCCCTATTTTCCAGGGACGTCCCTGATTTAGAGAAGCCATCCTGGTTTCTGATTTGATCCTGGAATGCCCCACTTTCCCTTATTACAGTGATGGCTAACCTTGACACTCCATATGTTTTGGGACTACAACTCCCATCATCCCTGACCACTGGTCTGTTAGCTAGGGATGATGGGAGTTGTAGTTCCAAAACATCTGGGGTGTCAAGGTTAGCCATCACTGCCTTAGGATGTCCCTCTTTTCATTGGAGAAATGTTGGAGGGTATGGAATGATCCAACCCCCGAGCTGTCTGAAGGCAATCCTGTGTAGGGAAGGGGTTTGTTTTTTTTAAAAAAAATGTTTAATGTTTAATGTTTTTACATATGTTGGAAGCTGCCAAGATTGGCTGGGGCAACCCAGTAAGATGTGTGGGGTAAAGGTAAAGGGACCCCTGACCATTAGGTCCAGTCGTGGCCGACTCTAGGGTTGCGGCGCTCATCTTGCTTTATTGGCCGAGGGAGCCGGCGTACAGCTTCCGGGTTTATTGGCCAGCATGACTAAGCCGCTTCTGGCGAACCAGAGCAGCGCACGGAAACGCCATTTACCTTCCCGCCAGAGTGGTACCTATTTATCTACTTGCACTTTGACGTGATTTCGAACTGCTAGGTTGGCAGGAGCTGGGACCGAGCAACGGGAGCTCACCCCGTCGCAGGGATTAGAACCGCCGACCTTCTGATCGACAAGCCCTAGGCTCTGTGGTTTAACCCACAGCGCCACCCACGTCCTTATGTGTGGGGTATAAATAGTCAAATGATCATTATGGAATGGGATGTCCCTGTTTTCATGGGATAAATGTTGGAGGGTATGAGAATGCCTAGCTCCACATCCCCCTTTGCCAATTTGCTTAGGAGCGGGTCTGTGTTTTGCTTCCTGAGCGATGGATATGCTTCTGGAATTCCCCCCATGCTGTAAGCCACAGGGTGGGCTCCCCTCAGGGAATCCCAGGATGGTGACACTGTTCAGGTGCTGGCCGAAAGGAGGGAAAACTGCTGCTGCTTGAGATGTTTGTCCTCCGGGGTCCGTCAAGCAGTGGATGGATTCAAGAAAGCGATTGAGAAGGTGGCGTACTGTGGTTAAGATGTGTAACTCAGCATCTCATCTGGTATCTCATCCCCAACCATTCCTAAAAGAAATGCCTCTGGCCTTTTAGGGAAGGTATATCTAAACATTTTTTTTTTAACGTTCATTGCATATACTGTCCCAAAAATGCCTTTGTTTTTTCACACAGCCACCACATGTGGTAAAAATCGCCATCCTTATTTAAACATTTCCAGCATTTTTTACTTCTAATCCTGTACATTTTTGCCAACTTGGTTGGGGTGAGATACCATTGATCCATCATCTTCATGATGTTTTCCTTTAATACAGTAAGGTAAAGGTAAAGGGACCCCTGACCATTAGGTGCAGTCGTGTCCGACTCTGGGGTTGCGGCGCTCATCTCGCTTTATTGGCCGAGAGCCGGCGTACAGCTTCCAGGTCATGTGGCCAGCATGACAAAGCCGCTTCTGGTGAACCAGAGCAGTGCACGGAAACGCCGTTTACCTTCCCGCCGGAGCGGTTCCTATTTATCTACTTGCACTTTGACGTGCTTTCGAACTGCTAGGTGGGCAGGAGCTGGGACCGAGCAACGGGAGCTCACCCTGTCGCGGGGATTCGAACCGCCGACCTTCTGATCAGCAAGCCCTAGGCTCTGTGGTTTAACCCACAGTGCCACCTGGGTCCCTTTACAGTACATGACGTCAATTTTATGCCCTTGTTCCAGAGTTTAGACCATGCCTCAAACTGGATGTTGTGACCCACATCTATTGCCCATTTCGTCATTACCGCTTTGATTTCCTCATCTTTATTGTTCCATTCTAACAGATAATCTTAGACTCTGGTTAGTAATTTGGCCTTTCCTCCTATTAAACAAGAAACTAAGTGCAATCAACACTGACAGATTTGCCAATCCCTAGTCATTACAATTGGTTTTTTAAAAACCATGTTTAGAGGGGGGTGGGGAATAATGCATCCTACACACTGCTGGGTGTACTAATCCTTCAAAAAAAATGTATATTTACGTTTACACAATAGTTTTTTGTTTTTCTTTTAATTGCCTGCTTGGGTTTCTTCTGTGGATAAAAAAATATATGATAGTAACAAGCTGAATTTATTTCCAGCCCCTTTGCTGTCTTGCTAATTACTGGATGTGCCCTGCCACCTAGAGGCAGAATAATGCTAGTGCATAAAATAAATTCAAAAAATATACTACCGGTATACGTGAAATGAGCTCCTGATTTTGTTTTAATGCTTTTAGTTATATTTTGTGTTTAAATAGATTTTGAACGGCAGTAAGATGATAACGTGTTTTTGTCTCTCTTGTCTTTCCTATTGCAAGTTAATTTTTATTGCATTGATTTCCATGGTGTCTATGGGCGGATGCAGACCCCCCAAGTGTCCCCATTTTTAAGGGACAGTCCTGGATTTACGGAAGCCACCCCAGTTTCTGATTTGATCCCAGAATGTCCCACTTTTCCTCAGGAAGTCCCTATTTTCATTGGAGAAATGCTGGAGGCTATGGAGTTATCCGACCCCCAGCCAAAAAGATAAGTAACTATTCAACCTTTAGAGAAGACATCTGAAGGCAGCCCTGTATTGGGAAGTTTTTAAATGTTTAGTGTTTTATTATGTTTTTATATACTGTATGTTGGTAGCCACCCAGAGTGGCTGGGGCAACCCAGTCACATGGGTGGTGTATATAATAATAATAATAATAATAATAATAATAATAATAATAATAATAATAATATAGACATCCCTATTTTCATTGGAGAAATGTTGGAGGGTATGGAGGGCAGGTTCATCTTTTTGGGGGTACACTAGTAATTTTTGTGCAGGGCTGCTTTCTAAAAAGAAATTATAAGGCAGTAAAATGTGCATAGGGAACTTGTGTCACACCTTAATTTACCTTTGTTGGATAGGTTCCCCTGATACTGGTACTTCCACCCAGCACAATGTGCGGAGACTGAGGAATTGTATTTTCCCTGCAAAACGATCCCTCCCATCAGAACGCCCTCCCATCAGAGGTTAAAAGGATCAACAACTATCCTACATTTAGAAAACACCTGAAGGCAGCCCTGTTCAGGGAAGTTTTTAATCTGTGATGTGTTAATGTATTTTAATGTTTGCTGGAAGCCGCCCAGAGTGGCTGGGGAGACCCAGCCAGATGGGCGGGGTACAAATAATAAATTATTATTATTATTATTATTATTATTATTATTATTATTGACGTTCCGTTGTCCAAAAGGACACAATCAATTTGCCTTCTGTGCTAAATCCTAAGATCTGGCTCCAACATCTCCTCTTCAAACACAGGATGGGGGGGGACAGGTTTACCTCAAGTCCTGGAAGCTGTTAAGGTAGGCCACCATGAACATCAGAAACTGGGGGTGATCTTTCGCTTGGTCCAGAAATGCTTTTCCAAAGCTGTAATAAAAACTGCTTATTAAAAATGGCCACTAACCAGCGATAAACACAGAACAAGCATAAACAACACAGATTTCAGCATCCTTCTCTTCTTTTTGCTGGCGATGTCAGAGTCAGAATTTCGATTCATTTGTAGAGGAAGCGTTTGCCTCTGACCTACGTCTGATGCTGATGCTTTCCCATCATGCCTATTTGCTAGAACCATTAAGCATAAAACATGATCGAGTTTAGGTAAAGGTAAAGGGACCCCTGGCCATTAGGTCCAGTCGTGACTGACCCTGGGGTTGCGGCGCTCATCTCGCTTTACTGGCCGAGGGAGCCAGTGTACAGCTTCTGGGTCATGTGGCCAGCATGACTAAGCCGCTTCTGGCGAACCAGAGCAGCGCACGGAAACGCCGTTTACCTTCCCGCCGGAGCGGTACCTATTTATCTACTTGCACTTTGACGTGCTTTCGAACTGCTAGGTGGGCAGGAGCAGGGACCAAGCAACGGGAGCTCACCCCGTCGCGGGGATTCGAACCGCCGACCTCCTGATCGGCAAGCCCTAGGCTCTGTGATTTAACTCACAACGCCACTCACGTCCCATTAGCGGGTGATTGAGTTTAGACACTGGTATTTTGAAACAAGTAGACATTACCGTGGTAGGAATTCTGTCACTTCTTTCACGATACCTTTGAGAACGGCGTCTTCTACTTTTTCGCAAATGCCGCCAGCTACCTTTCTGTGTTGTTTGGCGAGCTAGACCAAAGGAGACAAGGGATGTCATAAAAAGCAGAGAGGCAACGGTTTTGTTTGATGAGTACAATGGGCACCTCAATGGTTTTTTCCAGGTGTGGCCGACACAGAACATGCCAGAGCTTGCAGTTTGCAAAGAGGAAACAAGAATGACCTGGGTGAGGCAAGGGAAATCTATTTGCCAGGATTTTAACCGACTGGGGTAGTAAAACACCTCATCGTTTTTTCATAGGCAAATGGTCAGGGAAAGGGTTAAAAAAGCCAAGTTACAGGGAGCCAGGCAGAGGGCCTTCTCGGTAGTGGCACCCACCCTGTGGAACGCCCTCCCACCAGATGTCAAAGAGAACAACAACTACCAGACTTTTAGAAGACATCTGAAGGCAGCCCTGTTTAGGGAAGCTTTTAATGTTTAATACATTATTGTATTTTAATATTCTGTTGGAAGCCGCCCAGAGTGGCTGGGGAAGCCCAGCCAGATGGGCGGAGTATAAATAATAAATTATTATTATTATTATAATTATTAAAAAGTGTGTGGGGTGTGTGTGTAGCTTTTGAGAAGTGCAATTCTTGAACGAAGGTTATGCTTCAGTTCTCACTTTATTTCAGAAAACTGAACCACATTTCTACCCCATCCCTACTAGCAGGCCTGTTTTATTGTGATTTCTGAGGGATGGCCACGCCTTAACTAACATCATAAGGCGTGCCTTGCTGCTGAATCAGGTCCACTGCATCCAGCTTCCAATTTCTGTAAGGTGGTCCAAGCCGATGCTCAGGGAAGCCATCAAGCAGGACACAAAAGCAATTGCTGCACCCCCTTACAAAATTCCCAACACCTTTGCTAATCCATAAAGGTAAAGTTAAAGGGACCCCTGACAATTACCGGTAGGTCCAGTTGTGGACGACTCTGGGGTTGTGGTGCTCATCTTGCTTTATTGGCTGAGGGAGCTGGCGTCCAGCTTCCAGGTCATGTGGCCAGCATGACTAAGCCACTTCTGGCAAACCAGAGCAGCGCACGGAAACGCCGTTTACCTTCCCGCTGCAGCGGTACCTATTTATCTACTTGCAACTTTGACGTGCTTTCGAACTGCTAGGTTGGCAGGAGCAGGAACCGAGCAACGGGAGCTCACCCCGCCGCGGGGATTCGAACCGCTGACCTTCTGATCGGCAAGCCCTAGGCTCTGTGGTTTAACCCACAGCGCCACCCGCGTCCCTTGCTAATCCATATCCTTCTTGATTCTTGAAAACATATAATAATCCCATGAAACGTTAGTAATGAAAGCAGATCAAAAAGACCTGCCAACAAAACACCTCACCTTAAATTTTATTTTCTCCCAATAGGGGTTTATTATTTCTTTTGCATTTTATTTAATTGAAATGACTCAGCCTATTGCAAATTGCAAAAATATGAGTTCCTCCTGGCTTCATTGATCTCCCAATCCCTAAAACTAGCAGGGGCTTTCGTTTCTTTCTCTTTCTTTAAATGTGGGAGGTTGTCATTCCGCTGTGGTCACATACCCCACACCCAATTTCTCTCTCATTCTTTCTCTTTTTTTCGAGGCTGCCACAGGCCTAGTAGCAAGTGGCTTCTCCCCACCAAATGTTGGTGGGTTTTTTTTGTAACAACCCTGTTCTCTGCACTCCTTCCTTCTAAAAAGACTCTAGAAATCAGTTGCCTATTATGTCTGTGACACAATTGACAGCAGGTTGGCAGTGTTAAAAATGGTAATAAAACTACATTTTGCTAATACGTTCTCCGAGGACGTGACTAACATAAATTAGCGCAGTAGGCGACACCTTCATACCAGAAGGTAATGTTTCAATTCCCCTGGAATCAAAGAACATGCATGTGCTATGCACAATCTCAGCAAATACCGTTTGAATATCGTAGGACAGCGATGAATCGTATTGGTTTTTTCGCTCATCTGGCTGCCCTTCCCACTTTTCCTTGGTCTCGAGCCTCAAAATATTCTCCAAGCAGTTCTTGGTTTCCTGCTAAACGTTTAGATAAAAGGGAACAGCACAGCTCAGCATAATCATAAATAACAACAACAACAACAACAACAACAACAACAACAACAATAATAATAATAATAATACAGTGGTACCTCGCCTAACGAATAACTCGCCTAACGTCTTTTTCGCCTAACGAATGACTTCCGGCAAAACAAAATGGCCGCCGCTAACGAATTTCTTCGACTTAAGAAAAGACGTCGCGGCCGCTTTGAATAGGATTTCTTCGACTAACGAATTTTTGAATAGGATTTCTTCGACTAACGAATTTCCCCCCAATGCGTTCCTATGGGGATTCGCCGAACGCATTTTTTCGCCTAACGACGATCGCGTCGGAACGCATTATCTTCGTTAGGCGAGGTACCACTGTAAATTTTTATTTATACCCCGCCCTTCCAGGTTCAAAAACTGGGCTCAGGGCGGCTAACAACAAATACAAAACAATGATTAAAAACAGCTAAAAACAGCATAAAAAATAAACATCAGTGGGATCACGAGGGCTAACTGGCCAAGTTAGTCTTGCTAAGCCAGTAGGGAGACCAGGGAAGAATTTTAATGTGGGGACCCAGAAGGGTTTCTTCAGGAAAAAAGGGAAGGGGAAAAAGGAATAGGGGATCAGGCTAGATTGAAGGCCAGGCGGAATAACTCTGTCTTACAGGCCCTGCGGAAGGAGATCAGGTCCCGCAGGGCCCTAGTCTCATGGGACAGAGCATTCCACCAGGTTGGAGCCAACACTGAAAAAGCCCTGCAGACACTTCTTTTATGCACATGCATCTCAGTTCCCTGTAGCTCTCCAGCAAAATAGTTTTCAAAATGGGTCCAAAAGATGCTTTGGAAGCCAGTCTAGTTCTGCCGCTTGAGAAAAATCAGCAAGGGCAGACAAACTGCCTTGCAAAACAAATTGCCCCATCGCTAAAGGTGGGTGGGAATTCAATTCAGTCTGCATTTGCGCGGACAGGCGGAGTCCCCCAAACCCCCAGGCGACCCCTGAGCGGAATTTTCATCGGAGAAATGTTGGAGATTATGCCTTAAGGCACTTTCAGAAAGTGAGTACTGGATAGGTTTGCCTTTAAATGATAACTGAATTGAATTCCCCCCACCCCTATGCCTATATGTAAACCAGGAAGCAGACAAGGAATCTCCATTCAACAAATAATGCATTGCTCCTGTGGAAGTATAAGGGGCCTTTGGATCCCATTCATAAATGCATTTTCTAAGGCGATCACTTCATTCCAAAGGAAGTTGGGGCATTGTACGCTACAGTCTGGAATGAAAGCAGCACGTGTTTGGTTTCAAAGGATTCAATTAGCGATGCAAACCTCCCCCCCCCCTCCTTTGATTTATACAAGGAAATTGAGATGTTACCTGGACAGAGTTAACATAGTTGCTCTTCAGTTTGTCTAAATCTTCTGAAGTTAACAAATCCGGCAGAGCTTCAGTTTTTATTTCTGGTTTAAGGTCTGGGCATCCTAAGAGATTTTCACTACAAAAACAAAAACAGCATTCCATGATGTTTCTACATCTGGGACCTTTGTCCAGAAGCCTGTGGACAGAATCTGGCTTACCTAACTGGTCTTGGCAAAGTCTTTCCCTCCCATAACTTTAAAAGAAAGGAGGGTGGTCCCTAATCTAATGCGTTTTGGTGTGTTATTTTTACTAACATACACATTTTTAAAATCTATGGCTTTTAAAATGTTTTTGTGGGAGAAGGGTTATTGGTTTTTTTTGTTTTATTATGCATTCTGTATTCTCATTTTGTATTTTTCTGTTGTGAACTATCCTGGGATCTTTGGATGAAGGGCAGTATACAAATTTAATAATAATAATAATAATAATAATAATAATAATAATAATAAGTATTAGTATTATTATAATTTTGCATGCTTTTTGTGTACTTTTTTGTAGAAGAAGAGGAAGAAGAGTTTGGCTTTGATATCCCGCTTTATCACTACCCAAAGGAGTCTCAAAGCGGCTAACATTCTCCTTTTCCTTCCTCCCCCACAACAAACACTCTGTGAGGTGAGTGGGGCTGAGAGACTTCAAAGAAGTGTGGCTAGCCCAAGGTCACCCAGCAGCTGCATGTGGAGGAGCGGAGACGCGAAGCCGGTTCACCAGATTACAAGTCTACCGCTCTTAACCACTACACCACACTGGCTCTGTAGCATACAGTGTTTTGTACTTTTGTTTTATTTTAAGAACAGCTTTACAAAATGTAGAGACGTACAAAGCAGATTACCAGCATCAGACTTAGAGCCAGGAACCAGGTTCATTTCATTAGCCAGTGACTCTGTAGCTCCAATGGTGTTCTACTAATTCCTAGATTCCAGGGTAACAAAAATATGAAGGGGAGGCTGGAGGAATCCACACAAGCATGTGGGAGGGGTCAGCAGATCACATGGAAATCACATGGACATGGGTGGCGCTGTGGTCTAAACCCCTGAGCCTCTTGGGCTTGCCGATCGGAAGCTCAGCGGTTCGAATCCCCGCGACGGGGTGAGCTCCCATTGCTCTGTCCCAGCTCCTGCCAACCTAGCAGTTCGAAAGTACGCCAGTGCAAGTAGATAAATAGGTACCGCTGCGGCGGGAAGGTAAACGGTGTTTCCGTGCGCTGCTCTGGTTTCACCAGAAGCGACTTAGTCATGCTGGCCACATGACCTGGAAGCTGTCTGTGGACAAACGCCGGCTCCCTCAGCCTGAAAGTGAGATGAGCGCCGCAACCCCATAGTTGCCTTTGACTGGACTTAACCATCCAGGGGTCCTTTACCTTTACCTAATCATAATGTGATTAATGGGAACCTTACCTGCGGTATACATTAGTGACCCAGTTGAGTACTGCATAGAATTGATTGTATCCCAGGCTCTCATCTTCTTCCAGGATGCTTTGTAAATGCAAAGAGAGGGCTTCGTGGAAAGCCTTCAGGTATGCATCGCTCACACTGTACTCTGGTGGATAGCATTTGTGTACCCAGTGTTTGATTGTCAACAAATCGCTCCTTATGACTTCTTTGAGATATCCTAAGTGTATAGACAGCCAAGAGGTGTTGCCCTCCTTCAGTGGCACAGGCACTTTTGAGACCCTGATTTCCACACTTTGCTTGACAGCGTTTTCCCAAAGCTGCCTCCAGTTCCTGGCTAACCCAAGGTGGGACACAGCCTCGGATGGGGAGGCGATGCTTGTAGCCCCAGCATGGGCTTTTTCTTCCTCTGCAATCAGAGTCACAAGAGTGTTTAAAGCCTTCGCATTTACGCTGGGAAGCTCCAGGGTTTCCTCCACGATGTGCTGGATGGCCTTAGAAACAGAGTCGTAGAGCAAGTCAACATCCTTGGCCTTCACAATGAATTCCTTGGGGTTGTCTTCATATTTCTTGGCATCTATTTCGGCCAGAAGCTCCCTTTCTAAACCCTTGATGTTTTCGAAGGCTTCTAGAAGTTGCCTGTTTTTAATAAGTTCATTTATCTGCATAACTAAAGAGAGAAATGGAGTGTGAGAGCAAGCCACATCTACTGCATGTTTTCCTCTTCAGAAATAATTTGGAATAGTTCCTCTGGGGCAGTAGGGGGAACCTGTGACCTCTTACTTGTTGCTGAACTCCAGCCCCCCAAATCCCCGACCATTAGCCAAGCTGGCTTGCGCTGGTGGGAGCTGGAGTCAAGAAACATCTGGAGGGCCAGAGGTGTCCCACCCATGCTCTGTTGGAATAAAACTAAACCTTAACAAGATGCTCTGGCTATTGTTTAAGTCTCACGGCAGGAGGAGGATCTTTCATGCAGAACAAGAATAAAAGGGGTTACAGAACTACTTCTGTGTTCTCAAGAGAACCTTGTACTTTAATCCAGAGGTATTCAACCTTTTCGAGTCCACAGCTCCTTTGACAGCTCCCGAATGACCAACCAGGAGGGAAAGAACATGCCAGTCGGCCATGTGTCTTTGCCAGGGTCCTACACGCGAGTAGGATGATCCTAACAGTCCCCTCCTTGCTAGTTTTTATCAGCCAAGAGTGCAAGTGGTTGCCCTAACCAGTCCAAGCACCTTCTCCACATCCCCGAGCCTTGCTAACTGAAACTCATCCAACACAACAGGACTAGGGCAGATCTACACTCATGGTTTATAACATTAAGGGAGCTTTAGGAATGGTTTTTATAACATATAAGGGTAAATTCTGTTTTCCCTGTAACATTAAGAATGCATTAAACAGCCACTGGCAATAGGGAAACCGTGCCTGTGACATTTTAAAATGATATATCTCATTTCGTTCTAATAGTGTTTAAAAGATCAATGTAGATCCAGCCCTAGACAGTGCTCTGCATACCTCATGATATTCATCTGCTGTAACAGTGGAGTCAAGATCACAGTGGATGCAAGCGGTTTTGTCCTCAAAATGCTTTGCGAGGAAGTCACTGTCATGGAATTCTACTCAATATTGATCCAGAGCAGAACTCTAATGCATAGTTAGCAGAGTAAAAACTTAAACACGTTGCAGGATTCCAAAAAAATAGACCAGAGGCAACTGATATTTCATCCAGCAGATGAAAGGCATTTGCTACTGAAGGCAAATGAGCATAATGGTCACAAATCAAATACAGTCAGGATTGGCACTGTCCAAAAGAAATCCAAACTTAACTTAGACTTACAATAACTTATAATAAGTCTAAACCTTAATGCTATATACAGAACACCACACCAGAAGGAAATGAGATATGGCCTTCTGGCCTTGACTGAAGAGATAACAGTTTAAACCAGCTGTACTCAGCTTCTCTGAAGGAATAACCCAAACATCATGAACCTTCTGCTTGTTTCTTTCACACAGAGAAGCTTCCAGAACCCTCTTGAATTACGTAGAATAGGAAAGATCTCTGCACATCAGATCAATACTTTCTGCACTAAGAAATGCAAACTGACAGTCACAGCAAGACGGAAAAGCTCAGAATGAGGATGCAAGGGAGGTGCTGTACTATTTAGTCCCCTGCCAGAGTCATCATCAGAGTTCAAGAACACATTCCAGAGAGACAGAAACTCTTAAGGGGAGTGCGAAGGAGGGCTGGAGCGGGAAGAAGAAGAAGAAGAAGAAGAGGAGGAGGAGTTTGGATTTGATATCCCGCTTTATCACTACCCTGAGGCGTCTCAAAGCGGCTAACATTCTCCTTTCCCTTCCTCCCCCACAACAAACACTCTGTGAGGTGAGTGGGGCTGAGAGACTTCAGAGAAGTGTGACTAGCCCAAGGTCGCCCAGCAGCTGCATGTGGAGGAGCGGAGACGCGAACCGGTTCCCCAGATTACGAGTCTACCGCTCTTAACCACTACACCACACTAGTATGTGGCCTGAGGAGAGCCCCATGGGCAGATGGAGCAGACCAGAGGGCTGGATTTGTCCCCCAGGCCTGGTGTTCACCCCTGTACTGAAAGCTTTTGAGTTCAGAAAAAGATGTCTAAGAAAGGACATGACGGAGACTGATAAAACTGTGCTGTGTAATGAGAGACTGCTCCCATCATGGCTCAGTTAAATTCCTGCTCTGCACTTTGTGGTTGTGTAGTTCACATGCACAGAAATGATTTGCGCCGTGCCTCTGTGTGTGATGTGAGCAAAGGCAGCTGGCTAGTAACAACTTGTACCAAAATAACGCTGACAGACAGAGAGTTTGGGCTCTGGCGGGCGCTGAAGATTAGATTTCGAAAAAGTGGCTGACCCCAATTAATTTCCCAATTTTCCTTTCAAGGCAAAGTTGAAACAAGCACTGAGCACATTCCGGCAGATAAAAAGAGATTCATGCGGCTTCCGGTTTTACCGCGGATCGCGCTAGGTCGCAACTTGGGAGAGTTGCCTCTCTCAGGTAACCCGCTAGAGGAAAGGAGGCCCCGGAGGCAAAAACCGAGGGTCGGAAAAGCTTGGTAAAGGAATCTCCAAGCGAAGGGTCGGTGGCACCCAGGGGACTCGTGGTATCCCTCGCGGAAAAGCAGAGGAGAGGAGGAGTCCGGGGTGCGGAGACCAGAAAAAGCAACCTTTCTAGCGGGGAGCCGGCGTACAAACGCGAGTGCCGACGGTAAAATTTCCGTTTTTCTATCATAAAAGAACTCAAACAGAAACGGTGAAGCAAAAATAGACTAACTTCAAGGAGAAAGAAAATCCCGGGTTCCCCTATAAGTGAAATACGAAAAGACTATCAGCTTAAAATATTTGGAAGTTTGTCTTCCAGAGCTACAGAATTGTGGGGAAAACGGGAGGAAGGAGTTTGTAGAGAACAAAATAAAGACGTTTCTGAGTGAAGAGAAAGGATTTTGAGAAACTATAACTTACGATTTTACATCTTAGTGGAGCCGGCTGGATCGCTATAGTAAACACGGACATACAATATAATTGAGTCGGAGGTGGAGATTAGTAAGAAGGAGCTACGCAGGGTGAAAGAGCCATAAAGAAACGACCGAAAGATCGATTCTAGCGGAGCTGGGGTCTTGCGGAGAACAATAGGTAAAATGGCGCTGCGTTGCTAAACGAGAAGGAGGCAAGCGGAGGTTGAAAATAGGAGGTGACGCATAAGGAAGAGAAAGGGAAATTTGAGAGTAGGGACTGATTTCCCCCACGGGAGGGGTTTTTCAAGAGTAAGGACTGCTGGTGGACAACAGAAGAAAGCGGATAGAGACCCCTAGTGGGTGGAAGAATACATTACAGGAGATTACGAATTGAATAAATAAACAAATATAAACAATGAACAAAGCAAAAATCAACGCACAAGGGGGTGCACAGGCACAACCAACAAAAAGATTGTCCATAGCAGAACATGACATGGATTTAAAAGAACTCATTCTGGGACTACGAAAAGATATAGGAGAGGTGAAACAAGAACTCACTGAAATAAAAAGGGAAATGAATGATAGACTGAAAGGAGTGGAGGATAAAATTGGAAAGCTTGAAGAGAAAATGGAAAGTAGTGAAAAGGAGAAACAGGAAGTAAAGCAACGATTGGAAAAGGTGGAAGAGAAAGCCAAAGAATTTGATAAAGTAGCATTGGACATAAAGAACAAAAATCAAATTTTAGAAAATACAGTAAAAAAATATCCGAAAGAAAAAAGAGAAGTTAAGAAAGAAATGGAAGGAATAAGGAAAGAAATTGAAATGCAAAGAACCCTTCATGAGGCCACACAGGACGCTCTCGCGATGATACAAATGCAATGTCGAGAGAAGACGTTAAGATTTAGAAACATTCCAGAAATACAAAACGAAGAAGTGGACAAAAGAATGGTGAATATCCTGGCTAATTGGTTAAACATTCAAGAAACAGGAATTGAAGCACAGATGGAGAGAGCGTTTAGAGTAAATTCTGAAAAAGCAAAAAGGAATAACTGGCCTGGTGACATTTTGGTCACATTTACCAACACGAGAATAAGAGGAAAGATACTACAAACAAGAAGAATAAACAAACTCATAATTGAAGGGATAGAAATTATAATTATGAAAGAGATACCCCCTAGACTGGTCCAGAAAAGAAGAGGTTATCAATTTTTAACAAAACTCTTAAAAGCAAAAAAAATTCCCTTTCGTTGGGAATTTCCTGAAGGTCTATCGTTCACATTCAAGGGAAAGAAGAGAAGATTTGACAATGTTGTAGATGTGGACAGATTTTACAGATCCTATACAAAAGAACTGGGAGGTGAAAGAATGAAAAGTCACAGAATGCAACCGAACGAAGAAGAAGATAGACAAGAAGAAGAAGTCACCGAAACAGAATTAGAAGAGGGTGAAAGGGAGGAAGAAGAGGAGGAATTAGAGGAAGAAGAAGATTTGGGAGTGAGACTGTGAAACAACCCCTTAGTAACCCAACATTAAGGGGGGAAACCCCCCTCCGCTCTCCTTCCTCCTTCCATTTGTGTGAACTTTTTGATTTGTTATCCGGGTATTTTAGTAAGAGAGGATATTATTAGATCAAAATAGTTTTCCTTTCCTCCTTTCTAAGAAAATTGAGGGGGGCATATTATAGTACATAATCTGTTGTTTGTTCATCTGTTTGTTTGTTTTTCTTCCCTTGCCTGTTTTTTATTGTTATTATTGTATATTAAAGGGGAAATTTTGTATCAATTAATAAAATGAAATTCAAAGTTCTATCATGGAACATTAATGGGTTAAATGATAAAAGGAAAAGGAATAGAGTATCACATTATTTAAAAAAACATAAATATGATCTAATTTGTTTACAAGAAACCCATATAAATAATAAACATGAAAGGCTGCTGATAAACAGAAAACTGGGCAAGGAATTTATAGCGGCACAAGAGAAGAAGAAGAAAGGGATAGTTATTTATGTTAAACCAAAATGGAACCCAGAATTACTGTGGAAAGATGAAGATGGTAGAATAATTATAATAAAAATAAGGAAAGAAGGGGAAGAATGGATTTGTGTAGGTCTGTATGTTCCAAATGGAGGAAAAGTAGACTTTTTCAAAAGATTAGAGGACCAATTGATGAATTATGTAGACAAAAAATTGTTAATAATGGGAGATTTAAATGGGGTAGTGAACCCAGAATTGGACAAGACAAGGGGTAAAGGAAAGAAAAAAGATAACAGATTACCAAAAATATTTGATGAAATAACAGAAAATCTAGAATTAAGGGATGCGTGGAGATATAAATATCCAATCAAGAAAGAATTTACATATTATTCAGGAAGACATCAAACGGAGTCAAGGATAGATACAATATGGATTACAAAAGAGTTACTCCCTCAGTTATACAAAATAGAAATAAAAGCAAGGGTAATATCAGATCATAATCCGATTGAAATGCACCTGGATGATGAGAAAAGGGACGGAAATGGAAGGTGGAGAATGAATGTATTTTTGTTAAACAATTTAAAAGTAACGCAGGAAGCCAAGAAAATATTAAAAGAATATTTTGAGATAAATGGAAGGGGGGAAGTAAATCCTCAAACAGTTTGGGAAGCGAGCAAAGCAGTGATTAGGGGCTATTTCCTACAACAAAATACAATTATGAGAAGGCTGAAGGAGGAGAAAAAGGAAAAATTATTAAAGGAAATAAAAAATAAAGAAAAAATTTGGTATAAATCAGGGAAGAAAGAAACACAACAAGAAATAAATATCCTCAGGACACAATATGAAAATATAGTAGATCAGGAATTAGAACAAATTAATCAATTCTGGAGATATAAATATTTTGCATGGGCAAATAAACCCAGTAAATTATTATCATGGCAAATAAAAAAAGAAAAGAATGAAAGATTAATAATTAGAATACAAGATAAAGGAAAGAGAATAGAAAAACCAAAGGAGATACAAAAAGCCTTTTTAGATTATTATAAAAAACTATATCAGAAGGAAGAGATTGATGAAAAAAAGATAGAGGAATATTTAAATAAAACAAAATTAATATCCCTGGAAAAAGATAAAATAGCGACATTAAATAGAGAAATCACAAGCCTGGAAATACAAGAAGCAATGAAAGATATAAAAAAAGGAAAAGCCCCTGGCCCAGATGGGCTACCGATGGAGTATTACAATGAAATGAAGGAAGAACTAATACAACCATTAATGAAAGTAATGAATGAAGTCTTAAATAAAAAACAAATACCTCAATCCTGGAGGGAAGCCCTGATAACACTTATACCAAAACCTAATAAGAATGCAGAATTGATTCAGAATTATAGGCCAATTTCCTTACTCAATTGTGACTATAAGCTCTTCGCAAAAATCATAGCAAAAAGGTTGGGGACGATTTTGGAAACGGTAGTTCACAAAGATCAAGTGGGGTTTGTCAAAGGAAGACATGCAAAAGAGAATATAAGAACTATAGTAAATATTGTAGAATGCCTAGCAAATAATAGGGGGAAAAAAGCGGCAATTTTATCATTAGACGCGGAGAAGGCATTTGATAATGTCTCTTGGAAATGTATGAAAAAATTATTGCAAAAAATAAAAATAGGAAAAAAATTGGAATCAGCCATAGATATGATCTATAACGAACAAAATGCAAAATTAATAATAAATGGAACATTGACAGAAAATATACAAATAGAGAAGGGCACCAGACAGGGTTGTCCTTTATCACCCCTTTTATTTATATTAGTTTTGGAAAGTTTGTTGATAAATATAAGAGGAGAAGACAAAATCAAGGGTATTCTGGTGGGGAGAAAGTCCTATAAAATAAAAGCGTTTGCGGACGATGTTATCGTCACAACAGAGGATCCCATAAATAGTATTCCAGAGGTGTTAAGGAAAATAAAAGAATTCGGAGAAATAGCGGGATTAAAGATTAACTATGAAAAATCTACAATGCTAACCAAAAATATGGAAAAGGAGGAAAATAAAGAATTACAGGAAAAGACAGGGATAAAAATAAATAAAAAATTAAGATATTTAGGCATAAACATGACAAATAGGGGGATGGACTTAATCCAAGAAAATTATGAAAAAATATGGATACAAATTAAAAAAGAGATGGAATTATGGTCGAAATTAAAGCTTTCCATGCTTGGCAGAATATCGTTAGTAAAAATGAAGATTCTACCGAAAATGAACTACTATTTCCAAAATCTGCCCCTGTTAGGTGGATCGAACATTTTTAAAGATTGGCAGAAGGCAATATCAAAATTTGTCTGGGAGGGAAAGAAACCTCGAATTAAATATAAAATTTTGATAGATAAGAGAGAACGAGGTGGTTTCGGACTCCCTGATTTCAAATTATACCACGACGCGGCGGCAATCTCATGGATTAAGGAATGGATAGAGCTAAAAAATACGGATTTATTGGACTTAGAGGGGATTGATTTAGGGAGCGGATGGCACTGGTATCTCAGTCAAGAGAAATTAAATCGGCAAAATGTTTTCCTGAGAAATGTAATAAGAAGATCACTCTATAAGGTTTGGCATAAATATAAAACACTTTTTGAACCGAAAACTCCCTGGTGGATGTCCCCACTAGAAATAACAGCAGTAAAGAGGAAAAATATGGAACAAATTTGGCCTACTTATAAAAATTTATTAGTAGAAAAAGATGGAGATTGGAAGATAAAAAGTTATGAAGAGGTTAAACACCTCATGACCAGCTGGTTTCAATATCACCAAATTTTTCAAAGATTTCAATTGGATAAAAAATTGGGTTTTGAAAAGGAAAGATCAAAATTAGAGGAAATTTTGTTAGGACAAAAAAGTAAATTAATTAAAAACATTTATGAATTGCTGCTGAAATGGGAAACAGAGGAAGAAACGATAAAAGAAACCATGATAAAATGGGGACAAGACCTGGGAAAAGTAATCATGCTAAATAAATGGGAGAATTTATGGAGGAGGGATAGGAAACTCACGCCAAATTATGATATACAGGAAAACAATCTAAAAATGCAATACAGGTGGCATCTGACTCCCGCAAAGATAGCAAAAATATATAAAGGGGCGTCAAATATTTGTTGGAGGTGTAATGAGGAAGTTGGCAATTATATTCATATTTAGTGGTCTTGCAAGAAAATAAAACCGTTTTGGGAAGTAATTTACAACGAAGTAAAAAAAATGATAAGATATTCGTTTAAGAAAGTACCAGAGGTCTTCCTTCTAGGAATGATGGATGTTGATATAAAACCAAAGGATAGAGTATTAGTGATGTATGCCATGACAGCGGCTAGATTATTGATTGGAAAAAATTGGAAGTTACAGCAGGTACCAACTAAAGAGGATTGGCAATTAAAAATGTTAAAATATTATAATTTGGAAATGAGACATTGTGAATTGGAAATAATAAATAAAGAAAAAAAATCAGTGGAATGGGATAATTTTAAAAAATATATAACACAGAAGATAAGCACTGCCAACCTAGTGGTAGCAACTTAAAGACTCAAGCAGAATAATAAGAGGAGAAATTTAAGAGATGGGTATGAGAAAAAAGAAATAATAGGAAAAGAAACAAGTGATCCAGAACAAGGCTGAGAAGTAAAGGGAAGGGGAGGGGAGGGAGGGAAGGGAGGGTATTGAAAGAAGGGGGATAGAAGGGGAAGATACATTAGGAATTATGGTTTTATGTTAGTTTTTTTATTTATTTCATGTTTCAGTTTTTTTTTTTTATTTAAACTTTGAAGGTTATAAGTTATAAGTGTGGATTAAGTTTTGTTGCAAGTTAGAAATTTGGCTGTTAAGTTTGGATTTTTCAAGAGCTGTAAATATATCTATTTAATTTTTAATTCTTAGAATTTATATGCGGAAAATAATACATAGTACTATTATCATTACTATTGCTACCTAAGGATAATTTTTTTTATGATTGTGTTATTTATCCTGCTTTGATTGCTTTATTGTTTAATTTTCTTTCAGTCGTTTTTGCCATATCCTATGTATCATTTTAAACATTTAATAAAGATTTAAAAAAAAAAAAAAAAAAAAAAGAGATTCATGCAAAACTGAAAGCAAGCAAAAGCAGCGTCCAAGAGGCACTTATAAGCAAGAAAGCAAGTCTCCTAATTGTTGTTCCCACCAATTATATTAGCTGAGGGACACCTGGGTTCAGTTTCCTGCTCATCCAGAAAGCTCACTGTGAGCTCTCAGAGCAGTATCTTTCAGATCTAATCACCCTCCCTAGGTTGATATGTGAACCAAAAGTAAAGAGGGCTGAACGGTACAGTGCCCTGAGATCCGTGAAACAACACAGCCAGTGGTCAGGATGGCACCACCACCCAAAAGTCCCTGCTTCTGATAGACACCCATTGAGTCTCGTTCAGTAGGGGTACCTGATAAATGTCATTGACCGAATTTACAAGGAAGGCACTCAACTCAGTTTCAATATTTGATTTGGTATAGTAAATATGCCCTGTATTGTGATATGCTGAAAGAACTGTACACCTGTTTTCAAGCATACAGAACAACCCAGAAAGACAACATCAAGCAACAGCATCTTCAATTTCTTACCAGAGAGTGGTTCGTTCTGAACATGGTCTTCTTCTTCTTCTTCTTCAGGCTCCTTACTCTCCTTCGGAAGGCTGGTCTTTATTTTCTTTACGAATGAAAGACGCTTGCTGGATTCCTTCTCCCTTATTTCTGTTTTAGTTTCATCCAGTTTAGGTTCAGCCGATTTCTCTTTGAGAGATTTTGATCTACCTTTCCTCAAGCTCACTCTTATTTTCTGGTCCCTATTGATGTTTTGGGGCTCCTTTTCTTTGGGAAGGCAACTGCCATCTCCCCTCCCCTCTGTATGTTTTGCCAGAGCCTTTGGCTCTGGTGGCAGCTCCATTTTCCCGTCCACCTCCCTTATTTCAGCAGATTTCTCTTCGGCAGGTTTCGATGCCTCTCCACCGTCCGTGCATTTTGCAGGAGACTTTGGTTCTGACGTCAGCTCCGTTTCCCCATCAATCTGTCTTGTTTCTGTTCTATACTCATCCATGTTAGTGTCACTTAATTTCTCTTGGAGACTTTTCGATCTTCCTTTCCTGATGCTCACCGTTTCTCTGAGACCCCTGATGAAGTTTTTTGGCTTGTTTTCTCCTTGTTTATGCAAGGGTGGGCAGTCTTCGGAAGGAAAGCGTACACCTTCACTCTCTGCACTTTTCGCTGGAGACTCCGGCTGTGATGGCATCTCCAATTTCCCATTCTTCCCGCTTATTTCTGTTTTATCTCCATCCATTTTAGCTTCAGCCAGTTTCTCTTTGGCCAGTTTTGATGCATTCCCCCTGAAGCTTAGCGCTTCTCTGATACCCCTGATGAAGTTTCTGGGCTCGTTTTCTCCTTGCTGACTCAAGGGCGGAGAATCTTTGGGAAGGCAACCACCGATTTCACTCTCTGTGCATTTTTCTGGAGACGCCGGCAACTCCATTTCCCCACTTGTCTCCCTTGCTTCTCTTTTGCTTTTATTACTGTGGGAGGCGGGGGGGAAAGTAGGAAAGTTAATCAGTATGTTACAGAAGTGGAAGGCAGGAAACAACTATTGCTGCCGTGTGTGGTATAAATCCACTATCAGTAAAGCCAGCTTTACATATGTAATGGTGACCATAAGAACCAGTTTGGAGGGCGGTCTCTAGCTGACTGCTAGAGTGAAAAACAGCTCCAGATTAGATGCAAAGAGGCCTCTGCAAGTACAGTGGTACATCGGGTTACATACGCTTCAGGTTACAGACTCTGCTAACCCAGAAATATTACCTCGGGTTAAGAACTCCACATTTCTTTGGCAATTTGTATCTTTTCCAAAATCGCTGTGAAAATTCAGCAGTGAATTTATCCTAAGAAACCTAATTTTTGTATGCGATTTCGCCCAATGCACACGTTTTTGCAAATTAGTTTCCCCCTAATATAGTGCAGTTGTGTATGATTTTCACGAATATGTTTTACCCCAATACAGTACATGCATTTTTTTGACACATTACTTGGCTGGAGAACTACATTTCCAAATTTGGAGAACTGCAAATTTTGAAGCCTGACTGCTTGCACATCATTTTGAAAAAATGCGAATTGGGTAGGTTTGCATTTAAAGAACCAACTTAATTGAATTTCCAACCCCAATGAATCAACCCAGCTGTCTCCTTGCAGGCCTGGTTATAATGGCTGTAATGATGAGCTTCCACATCCAGGCATGTCCCTGACCTACTAAAAAGATGACATTCAATCTCCACACTATAATAGGGCTCCCTTCCTCTCTGTCAATCTGTTGAGTGAAGCTGGAGATGGAAAACCTCCAAGCATCTCAAGCAGGTCAAGGCAAGTCCAGGGATTGATTTTTCACTGCGCCGCTTATTGGCTTGATCTCTGGAGTCGATTCAGTACTTGTTTATGACCTGTAAGGCGAACCCTCATTTGCACACTCTGCCTCGGTTAAAAGGGGTGCAACTCGATAGCTTAAGTTTTCTGAAATCAGAAATACGTCGATCGCCATGGTTACTGCTCTGTGGTTTCGAAACATGCAATCCGTTCTTGTAATGCCATGTTTGGTAGGCCGGCCAAGAGTAAAGGGGGAAATGGGGCTCCTGTGCTTTTAATAATGTGTTGCGGGAGGAATTTCAGGAGGTGGAGTGGGGAAGAAAAAGTACCGCTAATGATTTATTTTTTTAAAACGAAAGGACAGCATCTAGCTGTTCTACCGAAACCCCACTTTTCCTACTTCTATGGCACCATAGGATGGCAGCTCCCCAGCCCCCTCCCACACTAGACCTGTCCTTTCAGTGAGTGGTGTGACAGGCAGAAGTACCACAGGGTGAGCTTTCTACCCATCGCTGCCACTTGTCGCTGCCTGGGAGGGCTTTGCCACCAAAGTTTGCTGGTCAAATAGCTGCTAAAGCCCAGGAGCCACGGCAGGCAAAGGAAACAGCAATCTAAGTTACAAACCAGAGAGGAAGATACGAGGAGAAAATTACAGCTCTTTCTCTCTTTCTTTCAGTTAAAATAAAGGGATTTAAGTAACTATGGAGGTGGAAGAAACAGCAGAGTGGACCAAGATGGTTTCTGTTATGCATTTAGTGCTCTGTGTTTCTCTTGAGACTGGGCTAAGGTTTCTGAGCCCCTGTGTTCTGATTAGATACATGATATCCAATCACAGAACATTTCAGGATTTGGGCCTCTGCCATTGGCCCTTAAACTCCGAGTCACGATTCACAGCTTGGAAGTTTAGACAGCCAATCACGTTGGGAGTGGGAGTGGCCCAGGCCTTCAGAAATGTATATAAGCAGTTGCTTTGACCCTGTTGTCCAGTTCTGTTAGTTCAATAAAGGTTCTTGATTTTGCACTGTGTCTTGCCTTGTGGGAACCCACCTATACTTCAGTTTCTGTTCCCAATTTAATAGGAGTGGTGTTTGGGGAAGGTAGGAGAGCCCATCACACACAGAAAAAGACACACACACCCCAGCTGTCAAGCATTATATGCTTTGTGTGGGGAAAGGTTCCATCTTTGGCATTTCCAGGTAGGGCCTGGAAGCCTGGAGAGCTGCTACCAGTCAGTGTCCACAGTACTGAGCTAGATGGACCAATGCTCTGGCTCAGTATAAGCAGCTTCCTATGTTGCTATCCCTCCTCCCCATGTTCTAATCTAGACCATGTGTGATTATCCATCAAGTGCTTTTATTCTGTCCAGGCAGAATGAGGACCGTTGCGCACCAAGTGAGCCCATGTTCTAAATATGTTTGGCATAAACACAAATCCCTGTGGTTTTATTTTATTTTATCTTCCATCTAAAGCTCTGGCTAGCATGAACTCTGGTTTTCCACACCCATAGGATACACAACCATAGCAAAGCCCAGCATGGAGAGTTTGTGTGCGGAAGTGAGAGGCTGGAAGGAGGAGAGGACGCCATAATCCAACAGCGGACTCCCAGACCTTTAATCAATGTAAAGGCAAGGCTTTTTTTAAAGCTGGAATTCACCGGAATTCAGTTCCGGTACCTTTCAGGTGGGTGCCATTGCCATTCTAATAGAACAAAGGAGGTGTTCATGGTGAGTTTTGGCACCTCTTTTTCTATAAAAAGAGCAATGTGTAAAGGGATAGAGAGCATTGCATCTGCGCTAACTCCATGTGGCTATTATAAACCATACAAAATTAGATCTATATAGTAGGTTTGCATACAAACCCCTTTTGGTTGCAGTCACAGACTTGTGCTGCAGCACTGGCGGAGGAACGGGAGTGTGGAGGGAACGGATCTCCCCCGGCACCACTATTCCAGTAGGGTGCCGTCGCGGCAGCCCCCACCGACACGCGCCACACGCACACCCTGTGCGCCAGGTGCCATGCCCCCACAGGCGGCACGTCCCATCCCCAGAATGCGCGCCATGGCCTGGCGGGTGGCGCGACACACCCTCGCAGGCGGCATACCATGCCACCAGGATACGCGCCATGCCCCCGGGCGCACGTCACGCCCCCCCAGGGCGCCAACCACACCCCCGCCTGCTCTCCGCCCACAGTAGCGAAGCTACTACATTCAGAAAATACCTGAAGGCAGCCCTGTTTAGGGAAGTTTTTAACCTGTGATTTTGATGTATTTTAATATCTGTTGGAGGCCGCCCAGAGTGGCTGGGGAGACCCAGCCAGATGGGCGTGGTACAAATAAAAAATTATTATTATTATTATTATTATTATTATTATTATTATTATTATTATTATGCAGCTTCGCCACTGTGCTGCAGTACATTTAAACCTCCTCCCTCCCCCCAAGAATCCTGAGAACTGTAGTTTATCACACACAGAACTACAATTCCTAGCACCCTTAACAAACCACAGTTCCCGGGATCCTTTATTGGGGATGTGTGCTTTCAATTTGCTTTGAATGTAGGGTATGTATGCAGCCGTAGTAATAGCAAGCTGATTTATGTACTGCACATCTGGCAAATGCACTCGGGCTCAAAGTGGCACAGAGAACATAAACAGTCCCAAAACAATAGCCATATCAAAAATGACAACATTGTTGCAACCGGCCCAAGAAATCTTGCTGTCTGAAGAAAAGGACAAGGCGGTGCCCTCTCCCCACTCCACATACAGAAGCCAGCTATACAGGCAAATGAAGTTTGCTTCAACACTAGTGACGGCATGGTCTCTTCCACCATGCTTGAGGCAGCAGTTGAGATTAGGGGTCCCGGGAGAGACCATGTTGCAACAGGGGGGTTTGCAAGAGAGGCTGGAAGAGCTCAAGAGGAACAGATCAGGTGTAGCTGTTGCTGCCCACCACCACCTGCCGCCTGAGGCAGTTGTCTCATGGTGCCTAACAGCAGGGCTGGCATAGATTACTACATAACACTTACTAAAGGTAAAGGTAAAGGGACCCCTGACCATTGGATCCAGTCGTGTCCGACTCTGGGGTTGCGGCGCTCATCTGGCTTTATTGACCGAGAGCCGGCGTACAGCTTCCAGGTCATGTGACCAGCATGACTAAGCCGCTTCTGGCGAACCAGAGCAGCGCACGGAAACGCCGTTTACCTTCCCGCCGGAGCGGTACCTATTTATCTACTTGCACTTTGACGTGCTTCCTGATAGGTTGGCAGGAGCAGGGACCGAGCAACGGGAGCTCACCCCGTCGCAGGGATTCGAACCGCCGACCTTCTGATCGGCAAGCCCTAGGCTCTGTGGTTTAAGCCACAGCGCCACCTGGGTCCTAAATTAACAACTCATTTAAAATAGACCAAATATTTAAGTGTCTTTTGTGTGGATGGTTGCTTGTCCTCTACTGATAAAACTTAAATTATGCCTTCTCCCCCATTTAGTCTTGTAAATATCTAGGAGGAGAAGGGAGATGGTTCATATCCACCTAGAACACACAAACTATGATGGGGAACCTAACAGGGGCCTCCAGATGCAGTTCTCTTCATGACTCACCTGGTTTTCTTAATTCCGCAATTTCTCGCACTCCCCTCAGACAAACGGTTGTCAAGGCACCTTCTCCGCAGAGGCAGGGCGTGATCTCATCTTGACTGAACCCTGTACGGAGAGCATAACAGAGAAGGAAAGGGGGGTATTTTAGGCCAAAACCAAAATCCTTTCGCCACCAGAGCCGCTTTTTTGGTGTGTCTGCCGCAAAAGGAAGTAAAGAAAGAAAAATACTCGGGTTACCCTTTCTTTTCCTTTCTGTTTGCAAAAAAGGAATAGGCAAGCTGAGAACAGTTCCAAAGGTCCGTTTGGGGGAATTCCACCTCTGCTTGATTAATGATTTACACAGCAGAGTTGGCAGGAAGGCTTGGCACCCAGACAACAAATATGTATATTTAAGATCCACACTGAAAAGTTTATCCAAACATGGCAGATTATGCTCGCTTGGCTTATTTCTTTCTGGGTTCCCCCTCCTTTTTCTATCCTCACAACAGCCCTGTGAGGTAGGTTAGGCTGAGAGGCAGCACCCAGGGAGCTTCCTGGGCGAGTGGGGTCTGACACTCTAACCGCTAGGCCACACTGCCTCTCACACATAACTTCACAACTTATAATAATATAATAATAATATTTTTTTATTTGTACCCCGCCCATCTGGCTGGGTCTCCCCAGCCACTCTGGGCGGCCTCCAACAGATATTAAAATACATCAAAATATCACAGGTTAAAAACTTCCCTAAACATTTTCTGAAGGTATTTTCTAAATGTCATGTAGTTGTTTATCACTTTAACCTCTGCTGGGAGGGCGTTCCACAGGGCGGGCGCCACTACCGAGAAGGCCCTCTGCCTGGTTCCCTGTAGCTTTGCTTCTCGCAGTGAGGGAACCGCCAGAAGGCCCTCGGCGCTGGATCTCAGTGTCCGGGCTGAACGGTGGGGGTGGAGACGCTCCTTCAGGTATACAGGACCGAGGCCGTTTAGGGCTTTAAAGGTCAGCACCAACACTTTGAATTGTGCTCGGAAACGTACTGGGAGCCAGTGTAGTTCTCTCAGGACCGGTGTTATGTGGTCCTGGCGGCCACTCCCAGTTACGAGTCTAGCTGCCGCATTCTGGATTAGTTGTAGTTTCCGGGTCACCTTCAAAGGTAGCCCCACGTAGAGCGCATTGCAGTAGTCCAAGTGGGAGCATGGACTAACCAGAGCATGCACCACTCTGGCGAGACAGTCTGCGGGCAGGTAGGGTCTCAGTCTGCGTACCAGATGGAGCTGGTAGACAGCCGCCCTGGACACAGAATTAACCTGCGCCTCCATGGACAGCTGTGAGTCCAAAATGACTCCCAGGCTGCGCACCTGGTCCTTCAGGGGCACAGGTACCCCATTCAGGACCAGGGAGTCCCCCACACCCGCTCGCTTGGCTTTCATAAAGGCTGTTCTCTCCGCTGTTGAAGGAGAGTAGCACATGGCATATCTGTGCTGCAGATTTAAACTAATTGTCCTCTGATAATCCTAGGAAAGGTTATTTACTGAAGTGACTGAGAAATTCTTATCGGAGAGGGTGGAGCAACTAATCGAAATTTCACCTTTGTACACACACACTTCTCTCTACCTTTCCCAGAGACAAGAGGGAGCCTGTATCAGAGTTTGAGGACACATTTGAGCCAGGCAAAAGCTACTCAGACTGTGAAGCCGTGCCAAGGAGAGACATCCCTGGGTCTGAGGTCTTTCACTCGCGTCTTAAGAGTTGCCAGGGGAAAGGAGTTGGATAAAAATAAATGAATATCTGTCTCATAACTTTTGGCACAGACTGTTGACTGTTGACTGTTGAGGTGCCAATCCTTGCTTCCAATCTATCAGGCACTACTAGTGTATTGCTGAATGCCACATCACACACACAAAATAAAATAAAAATCAAGCATCAGGTGCTTTAAACTTGGTGGTAAATCTACGTTATTATATTAGTTTCATCATGCTTTAGCTGGTATACGGCCGTTCTGAAGACACCTGGGAACTGTAGACCTCACTGCATATCATTTCAGCGATTCAGGGTACAGATGCTGGCACAATCAAACTGCCTCACCCCTTCGAACCTTTCCATCTCAGCAGGTCAGTCTTAAGAACAACTTGTAGCTAAGAACATGATCCCGTGCTTGCTTATTTCCTTCTCCCTCCCAGTTCATTTTCCTTTTGCGTCGTGTCTCTTTAGATGGTGAGTGGTTTGGAAGGTGGTCTGGAAGGGGACTGTAGAGCGGGATCATAAAATTCTCACAGATAAACATAATGGAGCTGGGCTAGCAGATGCTAAAGGAGATGAGAGACATCCAAATTCCATACGCTACAATCCACTTTTAACTGCCTTTATGAAGGTGAATATATTTGTGCTTTTCACATTTCTTTGTTACTGCGGCAGGTGAACTTACAGTTTGACCACGTATCTTTTTCCTCCTCTGCCTCATCTTCTACTCTTCCTTCCCTCTTTCAGCTGGTGCTACTAAGTTCATCTCTCTCATCCAGAAAAGTTATTATTCAGAAATGGCCTTGCAGGGTTTCCATAGAGACTGTGGCTGAATCCAGATCAAATAGTTCATTTTTGAAGAGGGTGGGGTTTTTTTATATTGGGGAAAAAAAATCTCCTAGATGCAGATTCACTCTCAGCAGTAAGATGGTTTCTCTTTCCAGCTCACATTATCACCACAAGTTTAGCAAGCCAAGCATTCTCTTTCATTATTCCTCCACAAACACCACTGGCTCACCATCACCCTTCTGTGCCACTAGCAGGGCTTCCACAGGCAGACATTTTATTCAAATTAAATAATTTTAAGAACCTGTCACCCAGTTAAATGCCATTTCTAAAAAGCAGAAAGGAAAAAAAACCTTCTTCTTTGGCGATCACTCGTAACCGAGTAAGATTGTCTTCCATGAATGTGGTCTTAACCGTGAGTCCATAAGTGACACTGGAGGCCAGTTCTGGATCCGCACATCCTTCCACAGCGGGGACATAGGGCAGGAGTTGATCACGGTGAGGGTTTGCCAAAGGTGCCCTTCCTCTCAGCTCATTTCTCCCCTTTGTCTTGAGTTCGTGCTTCTTCAAAGCCCATGACACCTTTGCTGGAGGCTATTCTCCATTTGGAGCGCTCGCAGGCCAGTGTTTCCCAGTTGTCGGTGTTTATACTACCTTTCTCCAGATTTGCCTTGAGAGCATCTTTAAACCTCTTTTTTTGTCCACCAGCATTTCGCCTTCCATTCTTAAGTTGGGAATAGAGTAGTTGCTTTGGAAGACAATAATCAGGCATCCGAACTAAGGTTACCAGATTTTTTTCAATAAATCCGGGGACACTTTTCAACACCAATGGATTTTGTATGGGGACTGATTTGTAAATCTGGGGACTATCCCTGGGAAACGGGGGTGCCTGGTAACCTTAATCCAAACCACATGACCAGTCCAATGAAGTTGATGTTGAAGAATCCTTGCTTCGACGCTGGTGGTCTTTGCTTCTTCCAGTACACTGACATTAGTCTGCCTGTCTTTCCTAGTGATGCATACAAATTTTCAGAGATATCATTGATGGAATCTTTTGAGGAGTTGGAGATGGCGTTAAAAACCCTATCACTGCTATTCCATGATGCTGCATGGTGGGGAACAAAAACCCACAATTTGTGTTCGAGATGTTCACTGCATGCAATTATGTTAAGCACAATTGGCACTTGGCCATAGTCTACAGTTTAATGGGGGGTTTTATTTGCATTTTGCACCTTCTAACAGTGGCAATACAGTAGTACCTTGGTTCCTGAATGGCTTGGCTCCTGAACAAATCGGCTCCTGTACACCGCAAAGCCGGAAATACATGTTCCGGTTTGCAAACGTTTTTTGGAAGCCGAATGTCTGTTTTGACTGTCGCCATTGTTTCCGGGGCTAATCAGCCAATCAGAAGCCGCGCCTTGGCTTGTGAATGTTTTGGAAGTCAAACGGACTTCCAGAACGGATTGAATTCGAGAACCAAGGTACCACTGTACTAGAAACAAACAAACAAATTTGAAGAAGAAGAAAAAGAAGAAGAAGAAGAAGAAGAAGAGGAAGAGTTTGGATTTGATATCCCTCTTTATCACTACCCGAAGGAGTCTCTAATTGGCTAACATTCTCCTTTCCCTTCCTCCCCCACAACAAACACTCTGTGAGGTGAGTGGGGCTGAGAGTCTTCAAAGAAGGTCACCCAGCAGCCGCATGTGGAGGAGCGGAGACGCGAACCCGGTTCACCAGATTACGAGTCTACCACTCTTAACCACTACACCACACTGGCTCATTTTTGAGACAAAAATAAGCAATGCCAGGTCACTTGTTTACTGTGGGTGAGAGGAGGACTTGGCAGCTTATAAATATTGTTTCATGCCACCCCAATCTTCAAGCAGTGCAGGATCCCAGAGCTCCTGGGTGCTCACCCAGGCTTCCATTTCCTTGGAATAAGGAAGGGGAGATAAGGATCTGGTCTGCCTGCTGGATTCAGTTCCCTGTTCCTGTCGAGACAGAATCTAAAATTACCTAAATGTACTGCTGATGCTGATAACATAAGGCTTGCACCACGGAGATGCAAAGATAATAATAATAATAATAATAATAATAATAATAATAATAATATTTATTTGTACCCCGCCCATCTGGCTGGGCACTCCTATCTGGGTGCAGAAAGACCCATAGCCTACCATCGTCAATAGTAGCTTTCAGTTCCAGATTCTAGACTCCTCTTCTCAGAGACAAACCTGGGGTCCCTTGCACCCATGGCTAGGAACTGTATTGGCACCACCCACCCTCACCAGAAAAAACAACAACACTTTACCACATGTCTTTGTGCCGCAGTGTGAGAAAGACAGGAAGCTTCTCCTGTGTTTGATCTCGCCACGACAGCAGTGGCACGACACACCAACATATATGCCACACACTCCACAGTCTCCCACTTCATGCCGCCTTGCCATTTCTCCTACTGCTCAGATCCGAGCTCTTGTCTGAACTCAAGACCTTACACAGATAACTGGAGACAGAATTATGGGGTGATTTTTGCACCCCTCCTGGGGCCGGTTTCACCATCCGCTGGATATGCCTCTGCCTCCTCTTTGCACTATGGTTTTGGATACCCAGTCCATCACAATGGGCATTGCAATATCAGATTGCTATTTGTGTTCACAGCAAATTAGGCACATTATTCCCTTTTTGTCACAAGCATACAGTGGTACGTCTGGTTACGTACTTAATTCGTTCCGGAGGTCTGTTCTTAACCTGAAAATGTTCTTAACCTGAAGCACCACTTTAGCTAATGGGGCCTCCCGCTGCCGCCGCACTGCCACGGTGTGATTTCTGTTCTCATCCTGAGGTAAAGTTCTTAACCTGAGGTAATATTTCTGGGTTAGCAGAGTCTGTAACCTGAAGCGTATGTAACCCGAGGTACCACTGTTTTTTTCCAGGCTCTGATCCACCTAGCAAATGAGTTTCTAATCCATCTTTTCTCACTCCCCACCTTTGTTAATAATAATAATAATAATAATAATAATAATAATAATAATATATTATTATTATTATTATTATTATTATTATTATTATTATTTGTACCCCGCCCATCTGGCCGGGTCCCCCCAGCCACTCTGGGCAGCTTCCAACAAACATTAAAATACATGTGCCATATTGACCCCAGACCAAGGTAAACCAGTAGCTATCAAGCACCAGTTATCATCACATGCAGTCCTCTATGTGACTTTCACCCAAATGCCCTCTTTTTCTTTTTTTCTTTAAGGAGACCAATATCTCACACTTTTTTTTTTTTTTTAGGGTCTTCTCTTTCATTGTCCAAAGGTGGTGACAGGCAATTAACAGGCAACCGACTGGACTGTATCACACCCGTTTATAGGAGTCAACATGCCGACTGGTCCCAATAAGTCAACCTTGCTAAATCGCCATCATCCGCTTGGTGAAACCTGCTAGCGTGATCTGCGATTTCCCTGGGCTTTTTGAACACGTAGCCACAGTGACAGAGGAAAATATTGATATTTTTGTTTTGCTTTGTAGCCTGACAAGATAAATCCTCCCATCCGCCAAGAAATTCCACTCTCAACAAGTCTTGAAAAATGGATTCTACCTTTTGTGCGTGGTTTGATCCTCAGAGTTCGCTTATTGAGGCATTCGTCAAAGTTCTATGTTTTCACTACTTTGTTTCACTCTCTCCGTTATGCGGCCTGGACACAATCAGAGGCTTCTTGTTCTCTCAAGTTTGTGTTTCAAAGTCACTGGCTGTTGCGGCGTGAATGCGACAAGCGGAAGAGGCAGGTGGTAACGACCAGAAAGATCTCCAAAACTTGTTAGAGCCGAGAGCCTGCAACTTCACACCTATCCATCCTCCCCGGTACAATTTAACACCACAGCTCGATGGCTGCCCAAATGGGCTTTTAAAAATTGGCCAGCTGTCAGAATGGGGATGTGCAGTGTCTGACATGGTCTAAGTGAGTGTGCTCATTGGTGGTTTCTCATAAGCCCAGCTGAGAGATGGCACATTTTATAACAATCCCTTTTAAAACAATCCCTTGCAAGATGTTAGAGGGCGCTGGTGTGCTTGCTATGATGGTCTCTCGCGACTTTTAAAAACTCTCTTTAGCAAAGGTGAATGCAATGAGCAGTGTTGTTGCTGTTGTGTTTGTGTGTGTGTTTGTGTGTGTGTTACAATTCTGTGATTCTATGAAAATACTTCAATTTGAGTCCTATAGAAATATTGCAATTTGATTTCTATGGATATTACGAAATTGCTTTTTCAAAAATGTGCCCAGGAGTAAAAAATCTGTGCAAAAATGTGCTTGTTAGGAGAAATTCACACACAAAAAATCTTCTTTTGTGGGGATTTTGTTACATTGACAAATATGCTGCAGAAATATGGAGAACTGAATTTAAGAAGGGCGGAGAGAGAAACTGAAAGAAGCGAAATGGACAGATCCTTCCATCCCTAACCCTGACCTTTATCTATTTCTTGTGAAGGAGCTCCATTCATTCATAAATACCTCTTGTTTACATTGCTATTATTCAGGGGCCAACCCTCAATCCACTTTGTGAGGCTGGGATCCCACCTTCACAGAGCTGCTCAGCAAAATTCCTCTCGGAGGCAGTAAAAATCAGAAATCAGTATGTACAGGCTAAAGCTCCTCTGTTGGCTAGCAAGGCTGATCTTACACCTCAATAACTGTTGATATATATTATTGTTGTACTGTGTATTTTGGGTCTACGGACCACAATAATTCTGTGTGTGTGTGTGTGTATAGATGAAACCATTTATTTAATAAATGTGTTTCATTTTTTAAAAAAAACATTTATTCAATCAATTCCTATTTCATAAAACCTGTTTAAGATCGTAAGCCTGCCATCCTAACCACTCTTATGAAGGAAGTAGCCCCATTGGACGCAACAAAACTTTACTTCAGAGCAAAGGTGCATAGGATTGTGCACTTAACAAATAGAAAAACACAATTTCCACCCACCCAGGACTCTACCCTGCAATCCAGGGTGCACTTGGCTCATTTTCTTAGCAAATTTCTAGGTGCAGACCTGCCTTCCACCCAGTCAAAATACGGGCTCCTTGAGGCATGTGCGTGAAAAGTGAATGCGTTTGCAGCATCCCACCAGGGCAGAAACGCCGCCAGCATCCCTATCCATGAAGTAAGAAAGAAGACAACAAAGCTATATATTTTTACTGGACCAACATTACTTTTGTTTTTTGTTAGTTAGTTAGTTTGTTTGTTAAAGATTTTCTTGATTTACAAAGTGCAATGTCTCTCTCGTATTTTTTCCATGTAACATTTTTACAAATCAGTTTCGTTTGTTGAGACATTAGGAAGAAAAGGGGGAGAGAGGTGGGTGGGATGGCCCGTCATCATGTGTTGCCATCCGCCATTCTGGATGGGAAGTATAGACGGGTTCCACTGGAAGACAGACTCTGCCCATGTAACACCGGTGATGTTGAGACAACAGAACACGTGCTTCTCCGTTGCTGTTTTTACAGGACTTTACGGAATGAACTTATTTCCCCCTTATTAAGGGAGTACCCGGGATGGCCTGAAGACTACTATATGTTCTGGCTACTCTCTGATTCCAATCCTAAGGTCACTGCCGCAGTGGCAAAGTTTTGCGTTGTTGCAATTAAGCTTCGGGCAGCGCAAATAAGAGGCTTCGGATCTGTTTTCTCGGGTTAAGCAACACTATCCTCTGACCAGTTGATTCTTATAATTATTTTAATTTCAATTCTTATAAAGCAATGATTATTAATCATATTTTAATAGCAAGATGGTCACCTCTATTTAGTAACATTAGACCGATTTTATTCTATATTTTTTCAGCTGATATGTATGTAATTCTGCGTGTATGCGTGTGTATACTGGTCGTTGACCGTAATAAAATGATTGATTGATTGATTGATTGTGGTTGGCTGTGGTGGTCTTTGGTTTCCTGTGTGAGTGGGGTGGGTGAGTGTTTTTGATCAGGTTAGCCATATTGATTTGTATGCTGTCGGTAGACTTTTGTCATTGTCTTGTTGGGCTGTGTGTGTGATGAAGGGGACAAAGAACTCATAACCCATCTACTCTCAGCAGCCAGAAACATCATAACCAACATTACTTGATGGATACAGGTAGGTAGCCGTGTTGGTCTGTCATAGTCAAAACAAAATAAAAAATAAAAAAATTCCTTCCAGTAGCACCTTAGAGACCAACTAAGTTTGTTCTTGGTATGAGCTTTCGTGTGCATGCACACTTCTTCAGATACACTGAAACAAAAGTCACCAGACCCTTATATATAGTGAGAGGGTGGGAGGGGTACAAAGGGACAAAGGATAAATGGACATAAATCTGACATCTGGAATCACAAGACAGAGAAACCAGTAGGAGAGCACTTCAGTCTCCCAGGACACTCTATACAAGATCTCAAAGTAGCTGTCTTATTGCAAAGGAATTTCAAAAAATAGACTGGAAAGAGAAGTTGCTGAATTGCAACTCATTACCAAACTTAAAACCATGGAGAGACCTGGTCTGAATAGAGACATTGGATTCTTATCTCATTATACTATTTTAAGCCATCTCACCCCTTGCTTTTTCCTGTAAGACCAATTGCAGTCATTGACAGTTGTCAACAGGTTTACCACACCTATCAGCCTATCACCCATTCCCACCACCCTTCTGAGTAATATCCCTCCCCACCCTCTCACTATATATAAGGGTCTGGTGACTTCTGTTTCAGTGTATTTGAAGAAGCGTGCATGCACACAAAAGCTCATACCAAGAACAAACTTAGTTGGTGGTGCTACTGGAAGGATTTTTGTTTTGTTTTTTATTTTGTTATTACTTGATAGAGTTGAGCATAAGCTTTCAGACTTGTCTTTATGCAGAAACGCATTCCAGGAGCCACACGGAATTAAAGCAGTTTGAGCCTGAGCACCAACTAATTAAAATCATGGAAGGCTGCGCTTATGGAGTGCTCTAACAATGGAATGAATTCGCTCACTTTGGCTGTAGCAACCTGGCTTCAGCACATCAAAGCAGACTTAACATTGGTTTGAGCAGCAGGAAGTCTCACAAGCACTGATCACAACTCAATATGACATCCCTGCAGCCTCCTTTGCATTGGGTTTGCCAGGCTGGTTAGCAGATTCCCTCCTATGGTCCATTGTCCCTCAACAACAGTGGTCCTCAACCCCCGGTCCGCGGCCCGGTACCGGTCCGTGGATCAAATGGTACCGGGCCGCCCAAGGAACATTAAATTATTTCAATTTTATTTACTGTGGTGTTAAAATGTTAAATCACTTTATATTCATTTTTGGGTGTAACTATTTTATTTTGAAGGCATGTTTAAATACAATTAAATTAAAATTATGACATCAAAACAATCTAAAATATAAACAATCAATGTCCCCCCCCCCCTCAGCGGGCCGCGGTAAAATTATCAAACGTTGACCGGTCCGTGACGATAAAAAGATTGGGGAGCACTGCTCAACAAGACCCCTGACATTCTTTTTGAAAAAAGAATATTTATTCAGAATCCCCCCCTCTTATTTTTTCAATTTCATTTCTTTAATAGTACTGTATTTTCAGTGAACTTTATCTGCAATATCTCAAGTTACAGGTAGGTAGCCGTGTTGGTCTGCCGTAGTTGAAACAAAATAAAAAAATTCCTTCCAGTAGCACCTTAGAGACCAACTAAGTTTGTTCTTGGTATGAGCTTTCGTGTGCATGCACACGAAAGCTCATGCCAAGAACAAACTTAGTTGGTCTCTAAGGTGCTACAGGAAGGGAAAAAAATTATTTTGTTTCGACTACGGCAGACCAACACGGCTACCTACCTGCAATTTAAATAGCATTGAAAATATAAGTACGCTTCCGAGTACAATTCAAAGTGCTGGTGCTGACTTTTAAAGCCCTAAACGGCCTCAGCCCAGTATACCTGAAGGAGCGTCTCCACCCCCATCGTTCAGCCCAGAAACTGAAGTCCAGTACTGAGGGCCTTCTGGTGGTTCCCTCACTGTGAGAAGCAAAGTTACAGGGAACCGGGCAGAGGGTCTTATCGGTAGTGGTGCCCGCCCTGTGGAACGCCCTCCCATCAGATGTCAAAGGAATAAGCAACAATCTGATGTTTAGAAGACATCTGAAGGCAGCCCTGTTTAGGGAAGTTTTTTTTTTAATGACTGATGTTTTAATGTATTTTTAATCTCCTGTTGGAAGCCGCCCAGAGTGGCTGGGGAAACCCAGCCAGATGGGCAGGGTATAAGTAATATATTATTATTATTATTATTATTATTATTATTATTATTATTATTATTATTTGTAGTAGTAGTAGTAGAAATAGTACAGGGGTCAGCAACCTTTTTCAGCCGTGGGCCGATCCACTGTCCCTCAGACCATGTGGTGGGCCGGACTATCTATTTGGGGGGGAAATGAACGAATTCCTATGCCCCACAAATAACCCAGAGATGCATTTTAAATAAAAGGACACACGCTGATTCCTGGATCGTCCGTGGGCCGGATTGAGAAGGTGATTGGGCCGGCCCACGGGTCTTAGGTTGCCTACCCCTGTAGTAATAGTAGTAGTAGTAGTAGTAGCAATAGTACTCCCTGCACTTTAACTGGGTTAATTTGTCCAGTGTGGGGAAAGTCCAAGATTCATAGTTTATATTTTCCTTTAGATGTGCTATAAGTTCAAACTAAAGATTGTTGTTGTTGTTTAGTCATTTAGTCATGTCCAACTCTTCATGACCCCATGGACCAGAGCACGCCAGGCACTCCTGTCTTCCACTGCCTCCCGCAGTTTGGTCAGACTCATGTTGGTAGCTTCGAGAACACTGTCCAACCATCTCGTCCTCTGCCATCCCCTTCTCCTTGTGCCCTAAAGATACCATAGATCTATTGGTATTGTTTTTGGCACGAGGGTCGGACAAGACTTATTGTAGCAGCAACACTCTCCTTGCATCTTTCAGCCTTTTCGAAATTGGGCAGAACGCGTGTCAAATTCCTTGTCAAAAAGAATACGGTACAGATTTCTGTTTCAAAACTCTGTCTGTGTAGGGGCTATAAGAGAACCTTGAATTACAGGAGCAATAACAGGAGCTATTATCGTGATACAAGTTTTTGCGTTCCTGGAGCTTGGTTTGATTGTAAGGAGTGACAGGGACACAATGAATCACCCACACAGGGGTGGGTGCTGCCCATCCCTCTGCCATCTTCAGGAAAACTACCTGTGACAACTGATTGACAAGAGTCCTATCCATCACAAGTTTACAGCAGCAGACAATATCCCCCTCCCATCCGCTGACATCCTATACATGCAATGGCTGCAGTAAGTACAATTTATAGCACAGCATTCCTATAATGAAGGGGTCGGGAGCCGAGGGGGCAGGGCTGAATGTGGCCCTCCAGAATTCTCTGTTCGGCCCTTGGGACCCTCCCCAGGTCACACCTTTTATCCATTAGCCACATCCCTCCCTAGCGCTGCATCACACGCTTATCAAATGTTTCTGCCTGTTTGGAATACGCCCTTGAACTCTGCTCACATCCCAAAGAATCTTGGGAACTGTACTGCAGAGCTTCAGTTCCCAGCACCCTTAGCAAACTACAGTTCCCAGGATTCCTTGGGGGGGAGCCGAACGGCACCTCGCTAACCAAGCCCGAGAAATGTGTGCTTAAGAGAAACTAGCAGGAAACAGATAAACGAAGTGTGAACAAAAGGCACATTTGAAAAGGGGTAATTAATGGATTGAAGAAATTGTGTTGGAAATAAGCGTTCAGCAGCTTCCCAACAAGGATCTGGTATTGTTCAACATCTTTCTTAATGACTCTAGCAGCGCACAGGGCTTACGAAATGATTTATTTGGCAATGCCTATGCATGACGGCTGTTCGAACCGGGCTCTTCTAACTTTCTGCTGTGCTCAGTCCACACGATGGCAGCATATTTGGTTTCTTCAAGGGCCTCCGATGAACGAAATAATACATTGTTAAAAATGGTCACTTCTCTCTCTCTCTCTCTCTTTTTATATATATTCAGGCTGCTTACTCTTTAGACAGGACAATGTAGCTAAACTCTTTTTTTCATAAAACCACTGTAAGATGAGGTGAGAGGGTTTTTCTTCCACATTTTTCTTTCTGTTTTGTGTGTTTCCCCTAACAACATTTTGTATGTGACCAGGAGGAAATGCTCAAGAAGCGATACTGATGTAGAACAGAATGTCCTGATTTCAGGGGCACCA
The DNA here is from genome assembly GCA_034641385.1 of Darevskia mixta. Classification (NCBI taxonomy): domain Eukaryota; kingdom Metazoa; phylum Chordata; class Lepidosauria; order Squamata; family Lacertidae; genus Darevskia; species Darevskia mixta. Next base: position 61,098,349 of record JAWWNH010000066.1, on the reverse strand, counting down.
ACTCCTGGGGGGGCCAAGCCCTTTCGCCCCCTCCCCACAATGTCTGAAAAAATCAGGGGGTAGAGGAGGCCAAGCGCAGAGCCAAGCGCTGTGTGACTTCAGTGACTGACTTCTCCTCCTGCGGCTGCTGCTGCCAGTCAGTGTAGACAGTACTGAGCTAGATGGAAGGAAACTCTAACTTGGAACACGATTGCTCCTTATGTTCCCAGGAGTCTTGTGGCACTTTCAAGACCACCAGTTTTTATTGTGGTGTGAGCTGCTGTGGACCAGCATCCACACCGTCAGATGCATGAAGTGTACTCCTCAATTGCCGGTATATTTCCTTATGATATGCCGCGGTGAGACTACTTACGAGGTCCTTGCCAGTGGAGTACAGGGTCAGGTTTAAGGTGCTGGTTCTAACCTTTAAAGCCTTATATGACCTGGGACCCTCGTACCTCTCCTGGTATGCCCCGCGGAGGACATTACGGTCCGCAAACAAAAACATCTTGAAGGTCCTGGGCCTCAAGGAGGTTAGACTGGCCTCAACCAGAGCCAGGGCCTTTTCGGCCCTGGCCCCAGTCTGGTGGAATGCTCTGTCGCAAGAGACCAGGGCCCTGCGGGATTTCACATCTTTCTGCAGGGCCTGCAAAGACAGAGCTGTTCCGTCAGGCCTTTGGTCGGGGCTCAGTCTGATTCCCTCACCTCTTACAAGATCCTGCCTATAATTGCCCTCTCTAATTCCTTTCACCGGCTCATACAAATAGCTGAGCCTGGTGAGTACTTAAGGTTCCCAACCCCTATAGTTATAATTTGCGGGTTGCCATCTGATCTTATATTGATTTTAATCCGATTTTAAGCTGTATTTCAGTCGATTGTTGAATTTTATGTTTTAATGTATTACTGGTATATATTTTTATGTTAGCTGCCCTGAGCCCAGTTCTGGCTGGGGAGGGCGGGATATAAATAAAATTATTATTATTATTATTATTATTATTATTATTATTATATGATGATGATGATGACTGCAATTTGAGGGATTGTAATTTGAGTTGTGTGCAGTGGCGTCGGGAAGAAATAAAATGGCAGAAGTACAGGGAGTGACGAGGCAATTAGAGTTAGGCTGTGTTCAAAATAGGCTCAGTGACTTGGTAAAACAGCAGTGGCAGGTGATAAAATAATCATCTTGGCAGTGCTGAGGTAATTTCCGCCCTCCCTTCTCAGGTGGGCAGGGTTTGCGGCACCGAGCGGGGGTCCCCTGGGCGGGAGCTGCCCACCTGCATAGGCTGCCCCCTTGACCCGCCCTCGGCCAGGTGGACAATGGACAGTCGGCCGGGGGCGGGGTCAAGGTGCTTGAAAAGGGGCTGAGCTCTTCAGCCAGCCCTCTTTTGGTTCTTTTCCTTCTAGGTTCTGGGGTTGCGGCGCTCATCTCACTTTATTGGCCGAGAGTTCTCCTTTTTCCTACGCGATTCTGGCTTAAACTTGGGATTCTTGGCGGCGAGGCCCTTACGGACCTCGGGTGGCAGTTTTAGGCCTTGGCAAGGTAGTCTTTAGTCTATCATCTGGTTGGGCGGGATGCTGGCATGTTCCCAGCCCATGCGGCGGCGCTTGCAGGGCCCGTTAAAGGGTAAACCGGGAGTAGGTCAAACTCCCGGACCGAGGTTAGTGGGAGGGCATGCTGTGTAAGTGTGTGCTTTGCAGTCCCCTCCCACTGCACCTCTTCATCCTGCATATCCTCAGCCACAGGGGCTGAGAGGGTTGCCTGCCAAGGCCTATGCCAAGTTTCCCACTTCTGAAGTTCAATAAAGTTGTGGCCAATTTAATCTCATACTCTGGTCTCATTCTTGGGGAAAGCGGTGGGCACCAAAGACAGGGTTTCGCGCGTGTGTCTGCAATTAATCTGTAATGGGAAAGGAAGCCATTGGCTCTATTCAGACCCAAATGAAGGGAGCTGAAGGTCTTGATGAACTCTATAATTCCACCATATTTCTCCACCACAACACCTCTGCTGGTTCCTGCACTGTCCTTTGCAGTCCATCATACTAATGTTTCTGGGGATGCTGTGAAATTAGACACATTCTCATTAGGCGAAACCTGGCCCAAATATTCGATTCAATCTGCACACAACAATGCCTTCTCTTTTTTGGGGGGGGGGGTGTTCTGTCAATGCATAATAATTGTGGCTGTCAACTGTAATCTGCTTAAATGGTGGATTAATCACACGTAGTTTCAATCGGCTTGCCAGTCAATTAGTGGGACCAATACTGAAGGCCAAATTTGAAGAAGAAGAAGTACATGTTGCCCATGTAGGACTCAGCAGGAGGGGGAGGAGGGAACAAAACCAGAATTCTCTGGGCCTGCCTGTTCATTGCCTCTGGCTCCACCTACTGTTGGCCTCCAGCCTTACACCCTGCCAGTCCCAATGGACGCCACCCACCACTGAAAAGAGCTATGCATGCATACTGAGAAACACCCACAGAGTTTGTTGATGTAAGGGCAGATCCTGATTGGCCCAGGTTCCTCTCCCTCAGAGGAGCTTTAAGAGTTCCTGGAGCTTTTGCCCAGCCTGGCATTATTGATTTCTATTTTGAAAGGACAAAGCTCACTTCTGCAGCCAGTGAAGAAATCACCCATGAGGGTTATCTGTATGGCTTTGTGTGTAATCCAGACAATAAAAACCAGCTATTTCCCTTCCTCTCCAAGCTAATCAATTATTGTCTAATCACCTTTAATTTAAGAACCCATCAGTACTCCGGAGGGAGCTGGTCAGGCTAACCTGGCGAGCTGGACTGACTAATAGCCCAGCGCAGAAAATGCTTCATTTGACTCAACCTATTTTAATAAGGAGAAGGGAAAGAGTAAGCTTTCTTGATTAGCTCATCAAGAGCCTACTTCTTGCAGTACTTGGGGCAATTTAAGACGTTTGAGGGGTTTCTATGACCATCACTGTCATGCATTCAAAGAATGCACAAAGGAGTTTCCTGGCTGCCCCCCACAAATGCTTGGGAAGGGGTACTACAGATGATGATGATGATGAAGAAGAAGAAGAAGAGTCTGGATTTGATATCCCGCTTTATCACTACCCGAAGGAGTCTCAAAGTGGCTAACATTCTCCTTTCCCTTCCTCCCCCACAACAAACACTCTGTGAGGTGAGTGGGCCTGAGAGACTTCAAAGAAGTGTGACTAGCCCAAGGTCACCCAGCAGCTGCATGTGGAGGAGCGGAGACGCGAACCCGGTTCACCAGATTACGAGTCTTCGTGACCCCTATGAGTACGCAAGCAGAGTACGCCAGGCGCTCCTGTCTTCCACTGCCTCCCGCAGTTTGGTCAGACTCATGTTGGTAGCTTCGATAACACTGTCCAACCATCTCGTCCTCTGTCGTCCCCTTCTCCTTGTGCCCTCCATCTTTCCCAACATCAGGGTCTTTTCCAGGGAGTCTTCTCTTCTCATGAGGTGGCCAAAGTACTGGAGCCTCAGCTTCAGGATCTGTCCTCCCAGTGAGCACTCCGGGCTGATTTCCTTCAGAATGGATAGGTTTGATCTTCTTGCAGTCCATGGGACTCTCAAGAGTCTCCTCCAGCACCATAATTCAAAAGCATCAATTCTTCGACGATCAGCCTTCTTGATGGTCCAGCTCTCACTTCCGTACATAACTACTGGGAAAACCAAAGCTTTAACTACAGTATACGGAAATAGTGGACTTTTTAATAAAAAAACCCACAACACCCTGCTTTTCTGCTTCCCTTTGAGTTTGATTTGTTGCGCTGGCACTGAAAGAAATGATTGACAAGTGGAGATTACCTTTCCACCACAGCTCACAGAAGTGTCAATCGTGTTCATTTTCTCAGACCCAGTTAACCCGCCATCAAATGGTTGGACTTGCTTCACTCTGCATCAATGACTTAGAAGAGCTGGCCATTTTCATGCAAAGAAACATTTTTTTGGGGGGGGATATTATTTTTGGTTAAACAAACACATACCCGTTCTCACTTGCCATCCACTGCTAACAATCTGTTCGCATTTTTCTAAAGCTGTGATTACAGGCTTTTGGTTGTTGGGTACACAGCTCCAGAATGATTGCAAAGTACTTATTGTATGGTAGATCACAACATGATCAGGAACCTTGTCAGGATGGGAACAAAGCTTCTGCTCACTGCACACAATTAATATAATTGCTTTGGCATAGGTGCAGAACCTGGCGGACTAAGCAGGGATTTGTAGAGCAACGCTGAATTTTCATATTTCAGGAGGGTGGCATGATGCACCTACCAAAGTAACCCTCATGAAAAATCAAATCCCCCCCCCCCGAGCAACACACAGTGTCATCTTTCCCCTTTCCTTGGCAATTTGACCAAGCGAGAGGAAAGGATTTGCTATGTTTCATCCTGGAGATTGCCTCTTTTGAAACTGCAGCTACTGTTTGAAGAAGGCAACTAGCAACAGGATCTTCCTAGTCTCTTGGTAAGATCTTGCCAACAGAGGCGGAGAGCTACAGATGCTCCTGTGGTGAGAAGCAGCTCACCAGGTGGGGTGGAGCCGCTGTGCTGGCTTCCCAGCAGGTGGGTCTTGGTTGCCTGCTGGGAGGGGGGAAGGCAGCGGCAGGGGCTGGGAGGTCAGCATGGTGCAAATGCACCAGCAGGAGTGTTGGACTGGCTCTGCTGATGTGTTCGCACTGTAGCAACCTTCCTTCCAACTGCCTTGCACCTCTCCTATGCAGTCATGTTCCTTTATTTTGGGGGTCTACTCTGAGTCAAACCTAGTTGGAAACTGCCCCATGAGTCTGCTCTGAGGAGGACTAGCGTAGGATATAACCCTATATACTTAAAAAAGAAAAACAATCCTGAGTTTCTTAGATCACCAAATTACTCCAATACCTCATGGGCAGCATTTGCAGCACCTGAGGCCTTTCTCTGTGTGCCCCTCTGAGAGAGGTTCAGAGGGTGGCAATGAGAAAACAGGCCTTTTCTGTGGCACAGAATCCCACAAGGAAGTTTGCTTGGTGCTGACCTCACCAGCATAGCTGTCAACCCTCCCTTTTTTGGCGGGAAACTCCCTTATTCCAAGGCCGTTGTGCTGGTCCCAAGGGATATCCGATAGGCGAGGTCTAGTCCAGTCCAAGGTCAGTCCAAGCCAGAAGTCACGAAGCCGAAGTCACGAAGCCGAGGTCAGGAAGCCGAGGTCAGGAAGCCGAAGTAACAAAGCTGAGGTCAGGAAGCCGAGGTCAGGAAGCCGAGGTAACCAAGCTGAGGTCAGGAACGCAGGAACCAGGAACAGGAACTAGGCAGCACCGATGTTGCTCCTGCAACTTGGGTCTGGGACTGGCTGGCTTTTATCTGCCCCGAGGCAAAGGGCGGCTCCGATCCTCAGGTGCCTCGCCTCTCCTGGCTTGGAGGCGAGCACTCCTCCTGCGGGAACTTAGTTCCCTTCGCCTCTCTGCCCTTAGCCTTTGCAGCTCAGGAGAAGCTGGAGGGTTACCGGACCCAGAGGCAACCTCAGCTTCCCCTGACTGGGTGGGGAGTGGAGCACCTGCAGGCAATAAGTCCTCCATCCCATTAGAAGCCAGATCAACCTCAGCCGATGCCTGCACCTGAGGATCCAGCACAGGTGAGTCCCCTTGAGACTCAGGCCCCAGCCCTGGCTCTGCTGGTTCTGGAGGCAGTGAATCATGTGCAGGCTGGGATCCCTCAGGTTCAGCGTCTGAGTCTGACTCCCAGGTCATCACACCATCCCCCCTCCCAGGCCCCCCCCTCAACCGAGGGGCCGGACCAGGCTTGCTGGGGTAAGTCGCATGGAAATCACGGAGGCAGACAGGCGCGTGGACGTTCTCCGCTGGTTCCCACGACCGATCCTCGGGCCCATACCCCTTCCAGTCGATGAGGTATTGGAGCTTCCCCCTGCGGTATCGGGAGTCAAGAATGTGCTCCACCTCATACTCGGGCTCCCCCTGAACCAAAACCGGCTGCGGTCGTGGATGGTCTGGGTGGAACTCGTCGGCCGGGGCGACCGGACTGAGTAGGGACCGGTGGAATACCGGGTGGACCTTCAGGGTCGCGGGTAACCGGAGACGGAAGGCCACAGGTGAGACCCGGTCCACGATCGGAAATGGGCCGGTGAAGCGGGCATCCAGCTTCCGTGAAGGCCGAGAGGGGTGCAGGTGGCGGGTGGAGAGCCATACCAGGTCTCCGACATGGAGTTCCGGCCCCTCCTGACGGTGACGGTCGGCCTGGGCCTTATACGCGTCCTTGGCCTGGGTCAGTTGCTCCGTCAGAAGCTGCTGCTGTGACTGGAGCTCTTGTAGCCAGTCTGTCACTGCGGGAACTGTGGATGCCGGCAGTACGCTTGGAAACAACCGCGGGTGGTACCCATAGTTTGCCTGGAACGGGGTCTGTTGGGTGGAAGCGTGCACTGCGTTGTTATATGCGAACTCGGCCAACGCCAGGTGGTCGACCCAATCGTCCTGGTGGAAGCTGCAGTAGCACCGGAGGTACTGTTCCAACACCGCGTTTGCCCGTTCGGTCTGTCCATCCGTCTGTGGATGGTAGGCCGAAGATAGGCAGACCTCCGTCCCGAGAGCCTGATGTAGAGCGCGCCAGAACCGGGAGGTGAACTGGGCACCACGATCGGAGATCAAACGTTCCGATAGGCCATGTAAGCGGAAGACGTTTTGTAGGTACAGTTGCGCCGTCTCCTTGGCTGAGGGTACAGACGGGCACGGGGCGCAGTGCACCATTTTAGTGAAGTGGTCTGTGAATACCAGGAGGCAGGTACACTGACGGGATGGGGGTAGGTCTACCACGAAATCCAATGAAACCGTGTGCCACGGACGAGGGGGAACTGGCAGTGGCTGTAGCAGTCCCGCAGGTCTCCCGGTCGATCCCTTGGCTCGCCGGCAGACCTCGCACCCCCCAATGTACCGTGCCACGTCGGCCTTCAAGCGGGGCCACCAGAACTCCCGGCTGACCAGGTGGGTGGTCCGATACCTCCCGAAGTGGCCAGCTGCCGGGGCGTCGTGTGACATTCGGAGTACCTCGGCCCGCAAAGGCCCTGGTGGGATGTACAACCGACCACGGTGCATCAGCAGACCCTGGTGCACAACCAGTTCTGGGTATCGAGGGCACGATCCACTGGCCAATTCCTGGATCCGTTCCTGAGCCCACGCGTCGACCCGTTGCTGCCTCCGCACTCGGTCCCGCAGCGACTCAGTCTCATGAACAGCCAGGAAGGCCGCTGGTGGGATGATCGTTGTGGGGGCCGCCTGCTGCACCGTCTCTGCAATGTCCTCTGGTTTCCGGGACAGCGCATCCGCCTTCTGGTTTTGGGAGCTGGGGATGTAGCGGATCCGGAACTGGAACCGGGAGAAGAACAGTGCCCACCGGATCTGCCGCTGGTTCAGCCTGCGGGTGGTCTGGAGGTACTCCAGATTCCGGTGGTCGGTTCTCACTTCCACTGGGTGTCGTGCCCCCTCAAGATGATGGCGCCAGACTTCAAAGGCCACCTTGATGGCCAGTAGTTCCCGCTCCCACACAGTATAGTTACGCTCCGCCGGAAGGAGCTGCCGGGAGTAGTAGGCGCAGGGTAACAGTGGCGCATCAGGTCCGTGTTGCTGGGACAAGACGGCACCGAGAGCCGTACTGGAGGCGTCAGTCTCCACCACGAAGGGACGAGAGGGATCAGGATGCTGCAAAATTGGCGCCTTCTGGAAACAGGCTTTCAATCCCTGGAATGCCACCTCAGCCTCCTCATCCCAGGCGAAGGGCGTCTTGGGGCGCAGCAGTCGGGTCAACGGGGTGGTGCGATGAGCATAGTCCACAATGAATGTCCGGTAATAGTTGGCGAACCCCAAAAACCGCTGTAGGTCCTTGCGGTTCCGCGGCGCCGCCCACTCTCGAACCGCAGACACCTTCCCGGGGTCCATCTGTACACCGTCAGGGGAGAGTCGGTGTCCGAGGAAGTCCACTGACCGCTGGTGGAACTCGCACTTGCTGAGCTTAGCGTACAGGCGGTGCTCCCGCAAGCGCTGCAACACGGTCCGGACATGACTCTCGTGGCGAGCTGGGTCACGGGAATAAATCAGAATGTCATCGAGGTACACCACCACATACTTGTCAAGCAAGTCCTGGAACACGTGGTTGATGTACCGTTGGAACACGGCGGGCGCGTTGCATAGTCCGAACGGCATGACCAGGTACTCGAACTGCCCATAACGGGTCCCGAATGCGGTCTTCCACTCATCCCCGGCACGGATCCGAATCAAGTTGTAAGCCCCCCGGAGGTCCAGTTTGGTGAACATCTGCGCCCCTTGCACCCGCTCCAGCAACTCTGCAATTAGGGGCAAGGGATACCGGTCTGGGATGGTGATCTTATTCAGGGCTCGGTAATCATGGCAGAGGCGAAGCTCCCCACACTTCTTCTTAACGAAGAGTACTGGAGCGGCGGTGGGAGAGGTAGAGGGCCTAATGAACCCCCGCTCCAGGTTCTTGTGAAGGAAGTCCTGTAAGGCTTCACGCTCTGGCTCCGAAAGAGAGTATAGGCGACTCACAGGCAGGGGCGCCCCAGGCTGGAGGTCTATGCCGCAGTCAAAAGACCGATGAGGAGGCAGCCGGTCTGCCCCCTGTTCCTCGAACACGTCTACGTAGTCCCGGTACACGGCGGGGAGCGTTGACGCAGCCTCCCCCATGGAGGCGGCCGAAAGCATCTCGGACTGAGCAATCGAACCCGAGTCTGGGAAGCGTACAGTTCGATTGACCCAATCAATCTGAACATTGTGAGACTCCAGCCAGTCCATCCCCAGCACCAGGGGAAACCGGGGCATGGTGGCAATGTCCAGGGTACGCACCTCCCGGTGCTGCTGGTGGCACAGGACCAAGGGCTGGGTCTCCCGAGTAACGGCGCCTGACCGCAAGAGCCGTCCGTCGATTGCCTCCACCTGCACCGGTTCTGGCTTGTTCTGGAGCGGCACCCGATGCTGAGCGGCGAAGGCAGAGTCCATATAGGAGCGGGTTGCCCCTGAATCCACCAGAGCGTGGGTGAGAATCCAGGGCCCGCCTGGGGGGTATAGACGCACCGGGATCATGAGGTGTTGCAATTCCACTGGTGAGGGCCCATCATGTGATGCTTGGGACCCCAGATAGCCTGGGCCATTGGCTACTGGGGTTGGCGGTTTCCCTGCGGCTGGCGTTTCTCAGGGCAGGTTCGGGCGTAGTGTCCACTCCCCCCGCAGTAGAGACACAGGTTTCCCTCCCGACGTCGTGTCTTCTCCGAAGGGGAGAGGCGAGGCCGTGCTGCCCCGAGCTGCATCGGCTCCTCCAGTGACTCGGCTCTGGCCGTGGAACTGCTGGGGAGCACTGGAGTCGGGAGCCCAGAGTGCTGGCGGGCCCGGGCCTGGCGCCGGTCCTCCAACCGATCGTCTATCTGTAGACTCCGTTGGATGAGGGCCTCCAGCGTGGTGGGGCGATCCAAGGTGGCCAGCTGGTCCAGTATCTCGTCCGAAAGCCCCTCGAGATACTGGTCCCGAAGTGCGGAATCATTCCAGGTCAAGTCCTGCGCCAACAGCCGAAATTCCGTGGCATAGGCGGCCACTGTGGACTTGCCCTGTTTCAACCGCCGAATTGCCCGATTGGCTTGACTCGCCTTCTGAGGGTTGGCGAACGCGGTTTCAAAATGGTTGCAAAACCCCGTATAGTCTGTCAGCAAGGGGGAGTCTTGCCGGAGCAGCGGCAACGCCCACTTGGCCGCCTGGTCCTTCAGCAAGCTGATCAGGAAGTGCACCTTGGTGCGGTCGTCGGGGAAATCCCGGGCTCGCCCCTGAATATACAGTTTGGCCTGGGCGAGAAACATGGGAAAGCTGCCCGGGGACCCATCGAATTTTTCTGGCAGGGCCACTGGGTACTTGCCTGGAGCTGGGGCGCCGGCACCAGGAGCCGGTAAGGCGTCCAAACGCTGCTGAAGCGCCGTAACCGCATTGCTTAGCTGCTGCACTGTGTGGGTCAAGACCTGGTTCTCCTGGGCCAATGCTACCAGCGCCGCCGCCTGGTCAGTCATGACGACAGGTTCCTCCCGAACGCACCCCAACGAAGGGGGAGTGCGGGTGTGGCAGGAGCAAACTGTGCTGGTCCCAAGGGATATCCGATAGGCGAGGTCTAGTCCAGTCCAAGGTCAGTCCAAGCCAGAAGTCACGAAGCCGAAGTCACGAAGCCGAGGTCAGGAAGCCGAGGTCAGGAAGCCGAAGTAACAAAGCTGAGGTCAGGAAGCCGAGGTCAGGAAGCCGAGGTAACCAAGCTGAGGTCAGGAACGCAGGAACCAGGAACAGGAACTAGGCAGCACCGATGTTGCTCCTGCAACTTGGGTCTGGGACTGGCTGGCTTTTATCTGCCCCGAGGCAAAGGGCGGCTCCGATCCTCAGGTGCCTCGCCTCTCCTGGCTTGGAGGCGAGCACTCCTCCTGCGGGAACTTAGTTCCCTTCGCCTCTCTGCCCTTAGCCTTTGCAGCTCAGGAGAAGCTGGAGGGTTACCGGACCCAGAGGCAACCTCAGCTTCCCCTGACTGGGTGGGGAGTGGAGCACCTGCAGGCAATAAGTCCTCCATCCCATTAGAAGCCAGATCAACCTCAGCCGATGCCTGCACCTGAGGATCCAGCACAGGTGAGTCCCCTTGAGACTCAGGCCCCAGCCCTGGCTCTGCTGGTTCTGGAGGCAGTGAATCATGTGCAGGCTGGGATCCCTCAGGTTCAGCGTCTGAGTCTGACTCCCAGGTCATCACAGCCGTTTCCCGCTGCTATCCCGGATTGTTGATATCCCTTAAATTTCCTGGATTTCAAAGGAAGCAGCTCTTCTCCCTCCCTGCCGGCCAGGGAGGCTCCTCAGCTGCGTTGCTTGGCTGCCAATAAGGAGTCTGAGACCGACTGGGGGTGGAGCTTGCATACCTTGTGCAGCCAGACCCTCACGCCCAACCAGACAGCCAGCCTGCCTGCCGTCTACGCGCTCGCTCTTTTGCTCACCCGTTCGCACGCAGCCTCTGGAGCGCAGGGTGGCGAGGCTACTTGGTGCCATTGCACTGCCCTCACGGCATCCCTTATTTTCAAATCTGAAAGTTTGGGGAAAATCCCTTATTTTCAAATCCGAAAGTTGACAGCTATGCTCACCAGCCAATTTTTTTTATATTAAATGGGCAGCACTGATTGTCCCTACTGATATCCTTCCTATGTGGCAACTTTTTCTCTGGATGATGACTTTGAGTATTTGTTATTTACATTTTACTATTAGAGGTTTCATATTTGTATTTTTGTTGATTTTTAAAAATGTATTTCATACTCTATTACTGTAATTCACTTTGGCATGCCCTCATGGGCAGGCATCCCCAAACTGCGGCCCTCCAGATGTTTTGGCCTACAACTCCCATGATCCCTAGCTAACAGGACCAGTGGTCAGGGATGATGGGAATTGTAGTCCGAAACATCTGGAGGGCCGAAGTTTGGGGATGCCTGCTCATGGGTATAGCTGGGGGTGGGATGCAGCTGCCCCCCCCAATACAGTAAATAAATAAAAATACTTAACTAAAAGTTGAAATTGTAGAAAGATTTTGACAGACTTTTCTGAGCACTTGGGGGTCCAAAGGAAGTAATTTAAAACAACAGTTGTTGAGACATTTCATCCTGAATATGCGAGTGTTTCTCAAACCTGGGTCTCCAGGTGTTGTTGGACTACAACTGCCATCAATGCCTAGCTAGCAGGACCAGTGGTCAGGGATGATGAGAGTTGTAGTCTAACAAGAAAAAGAAGAAGAAGAGGAGGAGGAGGAGGAGGAGGAGGAGGAGGAGGAGGAGGAGGAGTTTGGATTTGCTATCCCACTTTATCACTACCTGAAGGAGTCTCAAAGCGGCTCACATTCTCCTTTCCCTTCCTCCCCCACAACAAACACTCTGGGAGGTGAGTGGGGCTGAGAGACTTCAGAGAAGTGTGACTAGCCCAAGGTCACCCAGCAGCTGCATGTGCAGGAGCGGGGACACGAACCCAGTTCACCAGATTATGAGTCTACCGCTCTTAACCACTACACTACACTGGCTCTCTCAGGCCAACATCTGGGGGCCCAAGTTTGAGAAACACTGTGCTAGACAGAGCCAGACAGAGGATGATAACAGGTGGGGGGTCCTGCCCCGCTAACCTCCCTAGCTGCCCATTGTGGCTGGGGAAACCTAGCCAGATGGGTAGGGTATAAAACAACAACAACAACAACAACAAATCCTGGCAAAAATGAGTAACCGACTAACCAGCTAAATTCTGTGCCAAGGCTTTGTCTCCTTCCGTTTCAGAAAAACCATGCCAATTAATAAAGGTAACCAAGACCCAACAATCACCCCAAGGCAAAGTCAGCAAACCGGTTCCCAATCCCACCTTGCGTCGTAACCAAAACCTCTCTTGCCCTTGGGAACCGCAGAACAGAACATGCTGTTCCATTTACATGCGGCTGCTGGAGACACCTTATAAATAAACAGCAATGTTGACACCATCTACTGTCCAGCATGGAGGCACAAGCCACTTCGGCGGCATTCGAGCTTCACCGAGTGCCAAGAACTTCAGGATTGCTGCCAGAAAAGGGGCCATGCCAGCAGTTAATTGAATAGGCCTTCTATTTTGCAGTCTGCTAACAGCTACCTGTGCGCACATAGGCAGGATTCAGGTTTTAAGCAGCGGGAAGCGTTATAGTGATTGCCAAAATTCCCCAGGGAGAAAACTCCACCACCTTATAGGTTATTTATAAGGAGTGAACAGTCCCTAGCTTCATCATGGAATAAACATTTTTTGCTCTGCTGTGGTGGGAGGTGGTAAGAGGTTGGAGCTCATCGTTCTGGGATGAAGGAGCTAAACAGAGAGCCGTTACCATGTAGTCCAGGGTCATGAATGGGACACCGGCAGAGGCCTTCTCTGACACACACAAGGCCCACTTCTCCTGCTGAAATTAAATTGTGCCAATAGGATAGGTTATGCGCTTCATTTCTCTCTCTGTCTCTCTCTTTAAAACAGCAGAGAGCATTACTGGCTGCTCACTCTCCACTTAAAACAAATCTATATCACCAGGTGCCACAGAAAAGCACTAGACATATCAAGAGATCCATCGCATCCTGGTCACCGTTTCTTTGAGCTCCTGCCATCGGGATGGAGATACAGAACAATGAAGGCGAGAACGAGCCGTCTCAAGAACAGTTTCTTCTCTAGAGCAATTTTGGCCTTAAATGGAAAGTCTGGACTTTGAAGTCATCTTATTTTACTTGTTATATTGTATCGTATTGTACTGTTTTAATTAGTGTTTTGTAGTTATTTTAAATTTATGTAGAGTGCCTTATCCGAGTGTATAGAGCAATCGAGTAATTTCGTTGTTCCTGCAAGGGGACAATGACAATAAAGATTATCTTACCTTATCATCTTATCTGTGTGTGTGTGTGTGAGAGAGAGAGAGAGAGAAAGAGAGAGAGAGAGAGAGAGAGAGAGAGAGAGAGAGAGAGAGCTTCTCTCATTTGCAAATCATAGATTACATTTATCCGTGCTCTTCATCCTTGCCAAACTCTCAGAACTCTTTAATTAAGGAACTATGTGTTGCATGTTGGGCGCTGAATAAAGCCAATGCTTGGAACTCCTTTGCTGTTTTTGCTTAATGAATACATGACAAAGGAATATTGTTTCCATTTCAGGTTTGTCTCGGTATGCGTTGCCCAGGTTTGCAGAGATGAAGGCAATCAGTAGTGATTTGCCCCCGCTATAATATTAGCATTGGTCATAGAAGATCATTGAGTTGGAAGGGACCCTGAGGGTCATCTTGTCCAACCCCCTGCAATGCAGGAATATGCAGCTGTCCCGTACAGGGATCAAACCTGCAACCTTGGTGTTATCAACACCACGCTCTAACCAACGGAGCTATCCACAGGTGCCCATAGGACCAAGAAAGGTTGGCAATCCCTGGTGTAGTGGATAGTATGCTGGTCTTCAGGGTAAGATTTAAAATAACTATTTCGAAGCTCCAAACTTCCTCTCGGCCTGCTGCTTTCTACCAGGGAAAACCAGCAAATGTCTTGGACACCCAACTTGCCCCAGCCAGTGTGGCCAAGGGCCAGGAATGATGGGAGCTGTAGCTCAGTAACATTTGGAGGGCTCCTGGTTTGAGGAAGGGCTACTGAACACCATAGTTTAAAGGCGAAATGCCAGCATCTGGCTAGCTTTCTAAAAGGGAGCAGGTGGCACTCTGGTCTAAACCACCAAGCCTCTTGGGCTTGCCGATCGAAAGGTCGGCTGTTCAAATCCTCATGGTGGGCTGAGCTCCCCATTGCTCTGTCCCAGCTTCTGCCAACCTTGCCGTTTGAAAGCACACCAATGCGAGTAGATAAATAGGTACTGCTGTGGTGGGAAGGTAAACGGCATTTCCATGCACTCTGGCTTCTGTCATGGTGTTCCATTGCTCCAGAAGCGGCTTAGTCATGCTGGCCACATGACCCAGAAAGCTGTCTGTGGACAAACACCAACTCCCTTGGCCTGAAAGCGAGATGAGCACCACAACCCCATAGTCAAATTTGGCTGGACTTAACCGTTCAGGGGTCCTTTACCCTTTACCTTAAAAGGTAAAGCTAAAGGTACCCTTGACCATTAGGTCCAGTCGCGGACAACTCTGGGGTTGAGGTACTCATCTCGCTTTACTGGCCGAGGGAGCCGGTGTACAGCTTCCGGGTCATGTGGACAGCATGACTGAGCCGCTTCTGGCGAACCAGAGCAGCACACGGAAACGCCGTTTACCTTCCCGCCGGAGCGGTACCGATTTATCTACTTGCACTTTGACGTGCTTTCGAACTGCTCGGTTGGCAGGAGCAGGGACCGAGCAACAGGAGCTCACCCTGTCACGGGGATTCGAACCACCGACCTTCTGATCGGCAAGCCCAAGAGGCTCAGTGGTTTAGACCACAGCGCCACCCGCTCAAGGACCTTTTACCTTAGTTTCCTAAAAATGAAGCTTTTTGTCCCCTGTAGCTAACAAATGAAGAGGGAGGGGCATTTCAGGTGCTGCTGCTTTTTCCTATCGCCTTTCATCAGATCTTGAGGGAATGCTGCCTACTCTTGTGTGTGTTCTTGCACACACACACACACACACACACACACACACACACACACGGTAGCCTGTGTGAGTTGGCATGGTAACTCCTTCTTGCTAAGTTACTAGCATGTACAGTTCAGGTCCTGATCAGCAATTACAATGTCAAAAGCCTCCAGGAATGTGTGTGGAAAGTGCTGCTCATTAAGTCGCTTAATCTCTTTAGAGGAGGGGGCAGGAATGGGTCTCATATTCCAGGAGCACCAAACAGTCCTCCATTGAAAGGAACCGCCTTTGTGAAGGACTCAGCAGGCATGTGTGTGTGTGTGTGTGAAGTTATTAAGCCCCCCATCAGGCCGCACATTCATCGCTGAGAATGCAGGGAAAATATATTGTGAGCTGCATGGCTGTGTGGGTTGCGGAGAGGCGCGCATTGCATGTGTTTTCTGTGAATATTCACCACTGGATTCAGGCTCCTTGGGGCTTAGCCACTCTCCCTCTTGCCCAAAAGAATGGCAGGAGTCGGTGGTCCTCAACTGTGGGTCAGCAGCCTGATTCTGCATGCAAACCAATGGATGGAAGAGTTTGACCTAACCCCTCCATCCTACTAGGCCAGTGATGGCTAACCTTGACACCACAGATGTTTTGGAACTACAACTCCCATCATCCCTAGCTAACAGGATCAGTGGTCAGGATGATGGGAGTTGTAGCCCCAAAGCATCTGGAGTGTCAAGGTTAGCCATCACTGTGTAACTAGGCTGTTCCTCCAATTCATACATAAGTATGGGAAAGTGTGTGGGGTGGTACAGAGATGTACACAATCGAGTTTGTGTAGGCTTTGTCTCCTTGGAGAAAATGCCATAGATTTTTTTTTTGGTAAAAATAAAAAAAGCCCCGTTTATTCCCCCCCCCTTTTTGCACAAACCCCGTCTCGTAATGCAAGGAGCAAGCTTAATTTCCCCCCGTGATTCATCTGATTAATGGTGCCTCCTTCTGCCAGTTCTGAATGGTGAGTATTTAATCCTATTTAACTCCCGGGACTTGGTGTGTCATTAGAAGACTAAAAGGCATGATGCGCCAACCAGATGGTGATTCAAAGCGATCGTGTGGGAGGCAAACAAAGGCACGTTTGCCTTTCTCTTCGCTTAATGATTATTCCATTTCAAAGCGCCGGGGCCTCGTCCGCGCAAGGAACACGGGGCAAGGCCACCCTCCCACTGCACCGTCGTGCAGAAGCGGCGCTGGATCAAGGACCGCATGGCGTGACTTAGGTGCGGCAAATGCAATTACCTGCTTTGCTGGCAAAGATGCTGGCCGCATCGCCAAAGGACGGAACAGCACAGTGAAGGAAATGAGGCAACAAAGGCATCTCTGTTACAATGGCCATCCGAGCACGGAAGTGGAGGAGGAAATCAAAAGATGAAACTCTTGCTTCTGGGCCTTTTGAATAAGAGTGTCCCAGAGCAGAAGGCTTCTGGGTTAAGAGCACAATGGTGTGGGGGCAGGCACCCCCAAACTCGGCCCTCCAGCTGTTTTGGGACTACAATTCCCATCATCCCTGACCACTGGTCCTGTTAGCTAGGGATGATGGGAGTTGTAGTCCCAAAACAGCTGGAGGGCTGAGTTTGGGGGTGCCTGGTGTGGGGATTCTCAGTGGCGTAGCAACTCCTGCCAGTGCCCGGGGCGGACCAAAGTTGTTCAGCTTTTTGTAGGAAATAGAAGTTGTTCAGCTTTTTTTTTAGGGGAGCCATAAAAGTTATTGAGCTTTTCCAGGATAAATCACCAAAACTTCAGTAGCGGGCAGTGGCTCCACCCCTCTGTAAGCTGGCCAAGCTAAGGCCATTAAGGAACAATACAGGGCCATTGGGGGCCATTGGCAATGCAAGAGAACAGTCCTCCCCCCCCCACTCCCTGAGGTGTGAACAGAGAGGGGAGTGGTCTGGAAGGTTGCCAGGTAACTGGGTGTGAGGTGAAACGAAAAGAGAGTCTTGAACAAGGGTGACTGGGAAGAGGAAGGAAAGAAGACCGGGATCCATCTTGGGCAGGTTGGCTGAAGGCTGACTGCACTGCTGTAGGAGACAAGCTCCTCTTGAAATGACCATGCTGAAAGATCTGGACTCCCTCTATGCAGACTGAAGGCGTAAATAGGTGAAGGAACCGTATTTCTTAAAGCTACGACAGTCTCTGCCATGTCTCCATTCTCCAAAGGACCACAGACCCTGAGTGAGTGCCTGGGACCCCATGGGCTTTTGCCACAGCTCAGCAGAGAGAAGGGGAGGCACCCGTCCTGAAGCATCCTACCTGTGGGAGCTATTCTTTTGCCCCCACAATGCGTGAGAAGAGCAAGTGGAGGTAGACTAAGGCTCTGCGCACATCCAGTGCGCTCCCGCTGCTAGTTTTTGAAGCGACACTTCCGGCACAACCCATATCGATCCTGTCATTTCTTGAGAAATGCTCCTTGATGTGTTTTCCCTTAAACCAGCTTCAACCTGACGAGAGAATGTAAGCCACAAACTCACTCTGAAGTTAAGCCAGGTGTGCACATTTGAGACAGCCGCTGCGCATGCGCAGGTGACCGCTTCGCTTCTGGGGTGCAGGGTGCTGCAGGGGCAGGGCAACCAAACAGGCAATGTGAGCTGGGGGGGGAGACACCCCCGCCTCTTCTCTGCAGTGTATATCAAGGCGGAAATATGACTTGAAACGCAGTGGCAGAAACCAAACAACCTTGCAGCATCTTAAGCCGCTAATGCGTACAGAGCCTAAGGGTGTCAGGAGGTGCCAGGAGCCATGGCAGCACCATCCATTGTAACTCTAGACAGTGGCAACTGGTGCCCGTTGGGCTTTGTGGGGCACAATGCAGGCACCCAAGCCAAGACACTGGTTCTCACTGCAAGGAATTGTCGCAGATCCTTTGCATCCCGGTCATCATCTGTTTGATGTACTTCCATCTGGACGTCGCTACAGGACTTTATACACAAAAATGGCCAGGCACAGGAACAGTATTTTCCCTTGTGCCATTAAATTGTTAAATTCGTAGTTGTGTAGCGGAAGGGGAGGCCAGTTATGGGTGGGGTTTCTTTGCTGTGTTGTTGTATTGTGAGTGGAACAGTGTTTGTATAAGGTAAGTTATAATAATAATAATAATAATTTATTATTTATACCCCGCCCATCTGGCTGGGTTTCCCCAGCCACTCTGGGCGGCTTTCAACAGAGGATTAAAATACAATAATCTATAAAACATTAAAAGCCTCCCTAAACAGGGCTGCCTTCAGATGTCTTCTAAAGGTCTGGTAATTGTTGTTCTCTTTGACATCTGAAGGGAGGGCGTTCCACAGGGCGGGTGCCACTACCGAGAAGGCCCTCTGCCTGGTTCCCTGTAACTTGACTTCTCGTAGTGAGGGAACCGCCAGAAGGCCCTCGGCACTGGACCTCAGTGTCCGGGCTGACCGATGGGGGTGGAGACGCTCCTTCAGGTATACTGGACCGAAGCCATTTAGGGCTTTAAAGGTCAGCACCAACACTTTAACATTGCAATGTAGCCGAAGCAAAATTCCAAGTATGTTGGAAAATGTACTTGGCCAATAAATTATTCCTATTCCTATTCCTACTCCTATTTTCAACAGGATAATTTAGTGGTGAAATTCCACAGCCAGTTTTGCTCTGTGACTGTTGCGATAGTAGGACCTTCTGTGAAGGTTTTATTGCCTCTCATGTGCAGTAGAGGGGTTCCTTCCCCACCTGAGATAGTGAGAGAGATTGAGAAATTACCACACAGTTAGCATTCATTAAACCAAACCATCCGCACAGTCCACCTCTCCACCAACCACCCTCTTCAGGCACAATCATCATATCCTGCCTGCTCTTTTCGTGATCTCTGGTTGCCAAGGGAATATCATGTTTCTGAGTCGAAATCTGAAGTTGTCTAGCGGCTTCAGAAATTCTCTGCTTGGAGCGATATCGCAATTTTTTCAAATGAACGCCCTGCTGGCGATCTTTCCGGTGCCACATGGCTCAGATGGCATTAATTTGGCCAAAGGACAGAAAAATGAAAGTGCTGCTATTTGCACTCTGGGCGCCCGATACTTATCTATCACAATTTGACAGCCAGACTTCTATTTAAGGATCGGTGCTGAAGAGAACGGCATCTCTGGGGAGACTTTCTAAATGGGTCATGCTTGATCAAATATATATACCGGAGTTGTCACTGCAGTTTGACAAAACCTGGACCTCGAGCAAGATTTTAGGTGTCCAGCCAGGTGGAATTTCAGGGGGATCAACCCATGGCTCTTTCTCATTCTGGGAGGAGAAGAAGAAGAGTTTGGATTTGATATCCCGCTTTATCACTACCCGAAGGAGTCTCAAAGCGGCTCACAATCTCCTTTCCCTTCCTCCCCCACAACAAACACTCTGTGAGGTGAGTGGGGCTGAGAGACTTCAGAGAAGTGTGACTAGCCCAAGGTCACCAAGCTGCTGCATGTGGAGGAGCGGAGACGCGAACCCGGTTCCCCAGATTACAAGTCTACAGCTCTTAACCACTACACTACGCTGGCTCTCCGTGCCACATGGATGTCTCATGAGGGGCTTTACAGAGGCCTGTGCACACTCATCACCAGCATGTGCTAGTGCAGGAGTTATCAATGTGGCACCCTTCAGGTCTTCTGCTGGCACCTACAAAGCCTCTGAACACCCTCCACACTGCCCCCTTGGCAGGGGCGCCATCTCGTCCTCAGGATTGTGGGTGCCAGTTTAATTCAGAAGGAGGACGCTCCACTGAGGTCCATGGATTGCAGCCTGACTATATCTCAAGCCGGGTGGATCATGTCCATGTTAGAATATGATTTGATAATTAATAACAAAAGATTGGCAGTGGAAAAGAACTGAATAATAATAATAATAATAATAATAATAATAATAATAATAATAGTATCATTTATACCCTGCCCATCTGGCTGGGTTTCCCCAGCCACTCTGGGTGGCTTACAAGATATCTAAAAACATAATAAAACATCAAACATTAAAAACTTCCCTAAACAGGGCTGCCTTCAGATGTCTTCTAAAAGTCAGATAATTGTTTATTTCCTTCACATCTGACGGGAGGGCATTCCACAGGGTGGGCGCCACTACCGAGAAGGCCCTCTGCTTGGTTCCCTGTAACTTCACTTCTTGCAGTGAGGGAACCAGCAGAAGACCGTCGGAGGAGGACGTCGCTGAGCGATGGGGGTGGAGACGCTCCTTCAGGTATACTGGGCTGAGGCTACTATGAAGAATCTAGCTACTATGAAGAAACTGCCCAATTTCTCTCTTATAGCTCACTCTTTCTTCCCTGACAATAACTTTTATTTGGTGCTTCTTTCTCCCCAACGGATGGCTGTTAATATACAGTATTTATATGCCACCCACCCCACTGGGTTGCCTCAGCCACTCAGGGAGGCTTCGAACAAATCATAAAACCACAGTAAAACACCAAACATTTTCCTATACAGGGCTGCCTTCAGGAATGGTCATGAACGTTCAGGTATGATGGGAGTTATAGTACAGCCCCATATGGAGGGCCACTGGCTCCCCATTCCGCTTCATCCAAGAGTGTGCCAAGCTCTCGCACCACCCCCTCATAACTCTCCCACAGAAAACCCAGCGCCTGAAAGTGAATGGTGCCCTTTATATTTTCTTACGGCGTAATTCCAGTTACCTTCCAGGAGAACTCAGTTCTTTTGAAGCTCACACAATATGTACCGCTCTGCCATTAGTGTTCCAGGAACATCTATCCGAGGAGGTCAAGCACACGGTGCAACATGAAGTCCTCCCCAAGGGTATGTGTAGGATCAAACTGAAAACCCCGCTTTAGAAAACGAAACAGAAAAGGAATACAACGAAACTTGGTTCTTTTGAAATTGACATTTTAGTCATAAAGCCTGGGTAAGCATTCAGGGTTTTAGAATGGGGGCGAGAGTGAGCAGAGGCGACTTACGCATCAGCTCTGATGTGGTTCGTGAAGAAATGAAAAGGGATAAAAAGAGTTTTCAGACACACACACAAACACCCAAAGCTTTTGTGCTGCTAGTGCAATGTTTCCAGAAGGAATTGTGAATGGAGGGCATGCAAGCTGCAGATGTTATGTCTCTGTATCTTTATTGGTATAATTTATTGTTAATTATGAGGAGGTGGTTTAATGTTATTGTATACTGATTAAGATGCTTTCAATTATTTTTTGTGACTATTCAAATGTTGTCATTTTTTCGTAATTAAATCACTCTCTTGATGTTGCAAGACACCTTGAGAAGGGTTTAACTGTGAGAAGGAAAACATACAAAGAAATTCTGATCACTGTTGGTGGCAGCAACACATCTACCACCACCACCCCACCCAAGTGTAGGAATGGATTTTGACACTAGGAGAGGATATATTGTTTAGCTATTATCTTTCCTTGCTCACTTTAGTGAGATCAGCAGAGAACCATCCTTTGCAGCTCAAACTTTGAAGCTGTCGAGGTTGATTTAACCTTCTAGAAACAATAACAGAGTAATAAATGCTGGAAATGTAAGGAAGTAGAAGGAACCTTTTTCCATATGTGGTGGATGTGCCCAAAGGTGAAAGACTTCTGGGAAAGGATTTATAATGAATTGAAAAAGGTGTTGAGAAACACATTTAGTAAAATACCAGAAGCCTTTTTAATTGGAATTGTAAAACAGGAAATCCCAAAAGTTGATAGGACTTTCTTTATGTATGCTGCAACAGCAGCTAGAATTTTGTTAGCTAAAAACTGGAAATCAGAGGAAATACCAACGATAGAAGAATGGCAGATGAAAATGATGGACTATATGGAACTTGCTGAGCTGACCGGAAAACTTCGTGACCAGAGGGAGGAAGCGGTGGAGGAAGATTGGAAGAAATTTAAAGTATATTTTAAAAAGTATTGTAAGATTAAAGAATAGAAGTAAGCTGGAAGATTAAGGAGGCTGTAGACTTAGAGGATAGATTTAAGGTTAATAATTGTTGGAATAAACGATATTGACACTAGGATAGAAGAGATATTTGAGGTTAATTAATTAAAAATGTTTTCAATGATGTCAAGAAATTACTAAAGATGATATACAAGGAACGCAGGAAGAGAGGATGGGAGGAAGTCAACCCACAATGATAAGAAGGATTATTAGGTTAAAAGGAATTATGTATGTTTTTATGTGTATTCTTGTTGTTGTTGTTGTTTGTTTGTTTAATATTGTTTGTTTTTTAATGGTATTATTTTGTTAAAACCAATAAAAAAATTTTGAAAAAAAAACCTTCTAGAAACAATAATCCAGGGTGCTTTAAGGCAGACTGGATTTTCCTTGTGTTAGCCCTTTCCTCCCCCTTAAAAACAATTGCACACACATGGTTTTGTGAAAAAATAAAAGTAGTATTTACTTACATAAACTAGGTCTTGAAGAAGCAATCACAGTAGCAAAATGAAGGCAGGCTTAAAACTATTATCTAAGTTACAAAAGTACAAAATGTAAATTCAGAGCTCAGACATGCACGTGTGATCAGCTTGGAAGCATAATGAAGAAAAAGAGAGATGTCCAGGCAGGAGGGAAGTATGCAGTGTTACAGCCTCCTGCCAAGGCAGACAAAGGAAGTGATCTCACAGAGTTCTCTCTAGCAAATTTTGCAGGAAAGCTCTGTGAGCCTCAGCATCTCCATGTGCCTATCTGGCGAAACATGATTTGTTAGTTTGACTGGAATAATGTCCCACGCAATTTTCAAGAGGTGTTGAAGCGAATTTTCAAGATGGAAAAGTTAAGCTTGCATGGCAAGAGAGGTGGGGTCCGCTATCCTTAGCCAGTATGGCTAATGTTCAGGAATAATGGGAGTTGTAGTCCAACAGTACTTGAAAGGGTGCAGGGCTGCATGCTCACTGCTCAACAAGGGGCACATTCACACCATAAAGTGCTATGACACCATTGTAAACAGACAAGGCAACCCCAAAGAAACCTGGGAGTGGTACTTTGTTCAAGATGTTGAGGGTTATTATAAGTTCCTCACCCCCTCCTCCCAGAGCCACAATTCCCAGAGTTCCCTGGAAAGAGGAATTGATTGTTAAACCACTCTGGGAATTGTAGCACTGGGAAGGGACTAGAGGTTTCTTAACAACTCTTAACACCCTTAACAAACTACAGCTCCCAGAATTCTTTGGGGGAAGCCATGACTGTTTAAAGTGGTACCATATTACTTTAAATGCATGGTGTGGATGTGTCCAAAGACAGGATGAAAGAAATCTGCTTTAAACATCTCTCCCCGTCAAGCAGATAGAAATGTATTTTCTGGTGAACTTCTGAATTATGTGCAAGAATCTCCTCTACAGTAAAAATATTTCTTATTTTCTGGGGCCGTGCTGCCTACCTACCACAGAGCAAATGCTTGGTGTTTGCGGAGTGGCAGCCAGGAAAAGGTCTGCCCTTTTTCTGAGGACGCACAATGTAAATGTAAATAATGTCCTTTGGCAAGGAATATCCATGCAGTTTCCATTCGACATCTGTGGAGGACGGTGGTGGTGACTACTGGAAAGCACGACTAAGTGAAACGAAAGGCCACAGGCATGAACAAAAGCTTCCAAGGATCAGGCCCCGAGTAATTGGATGCATTAAAAAATAATGGTGTGCTCTGCTGAGCTGGCTTAATAGGGAACTGATAAGGGTGACATTTAGCAAAGAGACAAAAATTGATATATAGCGTTGGATCACACAGAATATGTCTCTGTTGGAGTCCTCACCTGCTTTGAGACACCTTCGGGTAGTGATAAAGCAGGATATCAAATCCAAACTCTTCTCCTCCTCCTCCTCCTCACCATTTCATTCCCGAAAGCCAGCTATGCATGTAGCTTCTGTGCCTTCTATACTGACAGGTTCATTTTAAGAATCATAGAATTGTAGAGTTGGAAGGGACCTTGAGGGTCATTTAGTCCAACGAGGGATGGCCCAGGATCTGAGGCGGACCCCAAAATGGCGACAGGGAAGAAGGGTGAGGAAAGATCTACCTCAGGAACAAGGCAGGAAGAACAGTTTGGCATCAGGATCTGCTGCCCTGGTGGATCCTGCCACCTGAGGCAGTCTCCTCACCTTGCCTCATGGTTGGGCCGGCCCTGAGTCCCCCCCCCCCCGGCAATACAGGCAAGATGCAGTGTTGAATTTGTGGAAGATGCAGCACCATAGCCAGCCAGGTACCGGCCAGATATTTTGGCCTGCAGCTTCTATCAGAGCCAGCCATCTTGTTCACGGTGCCAGCCAGCCATGCCCTTTCCCAAGCTACAACATTCCACCCCCTCCCCCTGTCAATAGCCAGGCAGTGTTCTGCGTCCACTGAGCATGCACAGTCTTCATTGGTCGGTCTTTGGCAGCGTCAGATTTAGGGCGGTGTCAGCAATTCCCTGCACAGGGTACCGAGCCGAGGGGGCGCGAAATTGAGAAGATCCATGATTAAGAAGATCCATTTTGGGGCGCCAAACTTTGGCCTCGCCCAGGGCACCATATTATGAAAGATTACCAAACTCTGTACCTGTGGTTTGGCCCCCTCCTAGGTTTCCTTGTGCAAACCTTGCTTCTCCCTCAAATGTGGCAATGCCTTTCTTTCTGGTTCATGGATGGTGCTAATTTGATGAATAAAGGATCTTGCTATTCCATACAGCAGAGAAGGGGAGCCTGGTCAAATTGACGTGACTGGAGCAAAGATTCTGTTCTGAATCTGTGTATAACACAGTGTATATACACTACAGTGTGGTGCAGTGGTTAAGAGCGGTGGTCTCGTAATCTGGTGAACCGGGTTCGATTCCCCGCTCCTCCACCTGCAGCTGCTGGGTGACCTTGGGTTAGTCACACTTCTTTGAGGCCTCTCAGCCCCACTCACCTCAAAGAGTGTTTGTTGTGCGGGAGGAAGGGATAAGGAGATTGTGAGCCGCTTTGAGACTCCTCAGGGTAGTGATAAAGCGGGATATCAAATCCAAACCCTTCTTCTTCTCTTCTGCATGTCGTATGCTGTGCACACAACTAGATCTTTATAACACATTCCTTCCCTCAAAGAATTCTGGGCACTGTAGTTTACCCTTCAGAGAGTTGCTATTCCCAGAAAGGCTTAAAAAACTACGGTGCCAAGAATACTTTGAGGGGCGGGAATATGCTTTCAAAGCTTATTGAAAGTTGCTTGGAGTTGCTGCATGGCAAAAAAAAGGTGACTAATAAATTTAAATAATATCCCCTTCTTCTTCTTCTTCTTCTTCTTGCATGGTAGCCTTGAGGGCATTCACAGTGCATGCATATTTGCAATTGAAATTATTAAACTGTACTTTTGCCCTTTTGCGCTGCAGGGTTACGTTCCTGATTACATAATCCGTACAAGTCAGGCAAACCCTTTCCCTCTTATCAGTGCTTCCACGTAGCCCTCAAGATGTCGTTCAGCTACAACTTCCCTGACCGCTGGGCCATAACCGGTCGGAGCTGATCCTTATAGGATAGCCAAATAGAACCTTCATGTTCAGATGCAGTGTACCTTTATTTATGTGCTTCGTACAATTTATATACCTCTTGATTGTGAAAACAAACAAACCTCAAAGTGGTTTACCATGAAAACATTCAAATTATAATTAAAATTGGCAATGAGCTAAAAACAAACAGATGAAAATGTTTACAAATTTTTACAGATGCAAAATTTTACATGTGAAAATTTTACATAGCTGAAAAGCAGGCGCTATGAGCAAGTACAGTGGTACCTCTGGTTACGTACTTAATTCGTTCCGGAGGTCCGTTCTTAACCTGAAAACATTCTTAACCTGAAGCACCACTTTAGCTAATGGGGCCTCCCGATTTCTGTTCTCATCCTGAAGCAAAGTTCTTAATATTTCTGGGTTAGCAGAGTCTGTAACCTGAAGCGTCTGTAACCCGAGGTACCACTGTAGCAGCAAAAGTCACTAGCTTCATTGCCTGCTTGTGACCTCCCAGAAACTTCTGAGTTTCAACTTAGGAATTGGAATAGATAAGGCCTTAGACTTCTCCAGCGAGGCTGTTCGATTGTTCTTGACATTTCCACATTGAAATTCGGCAAGGCTTCGGCAACTTCTGTCTCCCCTCCAGACATTTCCAGCACTGTAATATCCTGTTGTCATGTAGCATTGGGTAGGTGTTCAAACCCTTTAAGTGTGGGTTTCACTGACAATTTCCCAGGGTTAACAGCAGACAGTGTGTTTATTTGAGGAACAATGAAAACAAACTCACCGTAAACCGGAGCCTGGGATGGATGCCGTGGGTGGAACACACAACCTTCTGATCCATCCCTGCCCAAGTAATCCCCTCGACTTGCGTGCCTCGATCACTCCCAATTTTCAGGTGGAGAAATCCCAGCAGAATTTCAACGCCGCCTTCAGCTTCAACTCCTACATTCATTTACTAAAAAAAACAAAACAACCGCACCTCTGCTGCCTTACGAGATGTCTTCAAGGGTGGAAAAAGCTCAAGAGTAAACCTTACACAAGTCCAGAGTTCCTAAGACGGTTGGATGGCTCCTTGTAACCTCCTTCCGGCAACTCCTGCAGCCAAGCTGGTGCCAACCATATTGCTCTGCTTTCCTTTGGACCACATCAGCCAGGCCAAGAGGGGAGTCTTGTCATCTGGGCAGCCCAGGACCTCCGCACACACTGCCGAGGCTTGCAGTCCGGGGAGGTCACTTTGGTGCTGCAAATGCAGCCAAAACAAGGGTGGGAAAGGAAATGGTTCAGTGTCCCATCCTGCATGCAGTTGTACTTACGGAAACTAGGCCCCCTGTCCATGCTACTAACCAAGGGGTGGGACGCTGCTGTAGTTTGGGGAAGAGCTCTAGCTCATAGAGGCAGAGCATTTGCTTGGCCTGAAGAAGGGTTAAACCACAGAGCCTAGGGCTTGCCGATCAGAAGGTCGGCGGTTCGAATCCCCGTGACGGGGTGAGCTCCCGTTGCTCGGTCCCTGCTCCTGACAACCTAGCAGTTCGAAAGCACGTCAAAGTGCAAGTAGATAAATAGGTACCACTGCAGCAGGAAGGTAAATGGTGTTTCCGTGCACTGCTCTGGTTAGTCATGCTGGCCACATGACCTGGAATCTGTACGCCGGCTCCCTCGGCCAGTAATGCGAGATGAGCGCCGCAACCCCAGAGTTGGTCACGACTGGACCTAATGGTCAGGGGTCCCTTTACCTTTACCTCCAGGTAGGGATGGGAACGTTCCTAACCTTGAAATTCTGGAGAGCTGTTGCCAGTCAGTGTGGACAGTAGTGAGCTAGATGGAGCAAGGGTAGGACTCAGGGAAAGGCCACTTCCTGTGCTCATGACATTCTTAGCACCCCACGCAGTTGGGCTGTTTTTAGCAGTAGGCAGGGCATGAGGACAGCGTCGTGAGGTTGCTGGATCCCCCTGAAAATCCTCACCTCTCTCCAGAGTCTTCCACATCCTTAGCACCCATCGTGACTTATGAAAACGTTTACCGTGGTGTTTTTATCTTCACATTTGCCCTTTACAAATAATTGATATTAATCCAGTACGAGCCTTTGCTGCTAGACTGCTGGCTCTGCCCAGGGATTTCTTTTCAAATTTAGCACCTCGGCAAGATGGGAAGAAAGTGGTGCTCTGGAGCGACCTGCCATCTCCGCACCACAGAGGCGGGAGATGTTTCTGTTCCTTTGATGGGGCCAGAACTTCCTGCACTAATTGCTCGGCGTTTATTTCAGATGCTTTGCTCTATTGTGCCGGTCTCCTATTTATACCCACCCTCTTCAATCCCTTCGTGAAGCACAATAAAGGAGAGGTCGAGAGGGCCCGTTACACGAAAAGCCGTTTTCAATTGGCTTCCGCATCTCAAATTGATGAGGATAAAGGACTGCGTTAACCAGGTGGGATAAATTCTGCTACTGTTATGGTGTAAGACAGGGGTAGGCAACCTAAGGCCCAGGGGCCAGATGCAGGCCAATCGCCTTCTCAATCCGGCCTGTGGACGGTCCGGGAATCAGCGTGTTTTTACACGAGTAGAATGTGTCCTTTTGTTTAAAATGCATCTCTGGGTTATTTGTGGGGCATAGGAATTCGTTCATCCCCCCCCCCAAAAAAGTCTGGCCCACCACACGGTCTGAGGGACAGTGGTGTAAGAGCATAAGAAGAAACACAGCTGGATCAAGCCAAAAGCCCATCTGGTCCAGCATCCTGTTCTCACAGTGGTCAACTACATACATACATACATACATACATACATACATATATACAGTGGTCCCTCGACATACGAATGACCTGACTTCCGTATTTTTTGAGTTACGAGTGAAGAAAGTGGCTGCGCGCTTACGAATTTTTTCGACCTCCGAATGGAGATCGCAGCCGTTTTAGATGCGGTTTCCTCGACTTACGAAGTTTAGATGCGGTTTTTTTCGACGTACGAATTTTTTTCTCCCAATGCATTCCTATGGGGACTCGACTTACGATTTTTTCGACCTACGACGGTCCCTTCGGAACGCATTACCTTCGTAAGTCGAGGGTCCACTGTACATACATACATAGCCTACTGCACATTTTGTTTGTATGCTGCCTTTCCATAGTTCAAACCATGCTCAAGGCGGCTTACAACATGAAAACAACAATGTAATTACAAATGAAAAATGAGCGAGGCTCCCAACTAGAGAAGAATGGCAACTTAAGCTAATGGAATATGTGCAGCTTGCAGACTTAACATATAGAATAAGAGAACAAGAAGAACATGCGTTTAAATAAGATTGGAAAATGTTTATTGAATATATGGGTGAAAATTGTGCACATTTGAAAACATTGGCAGCATTAAGATAAATTCAACACTGTAAATAAGTTTTGATGGATGTAATAATGGAATACTGAATGGTTTAGTTTATGTAAAATATGCAAGGGTTTATGTTATGGTAAAATGAACCATGAAAGAGAAGAAGGAAAGTCATTGACTGAAGGTTGTTTAAATGAATATTCTAAAATGTAAAATAGAAAAACTTAATTAAAATTACACACACACACACACACACACACATGTTGTTGTTTGTTGTTTAGTCATGTCCGACTCTTCGTGACCCCATGGACCAGAGCATGCCAGGCACGCCTGTCTTCCACTGCCTCCCACAGTTAATTACAAATATAACAAAAGCAGTCATAAACAATAAATAGAACATTAAAAAACACACAACGAAATTGATCAATTTCCACATAAATCACAACCAGATCTCAAACAAATATACAAAAAATTAATATAAATAACAGCAACAACCTCCCGCTAAACAATACCCCAGCCCAAGAGTCCAGTAGCTTTTGTAGCTGGAGTCAGTCAAGGCCCCGCTCTCCCAGGGCAGGTGGAAAAAGGCCTGCAAGGGTCTAATGCTGCTTTGTTTTTTTCTGTTATGTCCCTAGATATAAAAGTTGGAGAAACAACACCTGATAAACTCTTCACTCTGATTGAAGTGGAATGTTTGGGGGGGGCCTTGCGTAAATGAACCAATGGTACAAATAAATTATAACTAATATGTTAGTACAAGTGGGTCCCTCCAAAAAAATGTTGCAGTGTATCCATGGTGCTAGATTCAGGCAGGTAGCCATGTTGGTCTGACACATTCAAAATATATAGAATAATAATAATAAAAATTGTCCTGTAGCACCTTAGAGACCAACTAAGTTTGTTCTTGATATGAGCTTTCGTGTGCATGCACACTTCTTCGGATACACTGAAACAGAAGTCACCAGACCCTTATATACAGCGAGAGGGTGGGGAGGGGTATTACTCAGAAGGGTGGTGGGAATGGGTGATTGGCTAATAGGTGAGGTAAACCTGTTGATGACTGTTAACGACTGCAATTAATCCTACAGGAAAAAGCAAGGGATAGTATGCAGGTGATTAGCATATGTAATGAGACAGGAATCCAATATCTCTATTAAGACCACGTCTCTCCATAGTTTTCAGTTTAGTGATAAGTTGTCATTCAGCAACTTCTCTTTCAAGTCTGTTTCTGCTTTGATATCCTGTATTGAATGTCCTGGGAGATTGAAGCGTTCTCCTACTGGCTTCTCTGTCTTGTGGTTCCTGACTGGGTTGGCTGGGTTTCCCCAGCCACTCTGTGTCAATAATCTGTAAAAGCAAAATGCTTGTTTACAGCCATACCGGTAGTTAGCAAATGTTGAAAGGGCTTGTTTGGAGCCTCCTCCAGCGAGCTCTATGATTAGTGTTTTACACACATGTATGTATGTATGTATGTATGTATGTATGTATGTATGTATGTCTTCACTGGAGTGTAAATTGGTATGAGTTTCGCAAAACTGCTTTATAAAGCCATAAAATGAAAGTGTTGCTGAAATAGTAGTACAAAGCAGTACTGTTGCTCCACAAATAGTGGGGCCAAGGGATATCTCAGAGGCTCCATTAGAACAATACAGACATTTGCTCACTTTTGCAGATAACATAATGCACTGCTTATTGACGGAAAGGTGGGTTGCTACTGGGGTGGCAGTGCCCATAGGGATTGGAAGGGCGGAAAGAAGGGAGCCCAACTGTAGATGGCGCCAGAACCAGTGTGAGAAAGGTACAACTACCGATAGTTATAGTTTTGTCCCTGCTAAGTTCTACTCCAGGGGTCAGCAAGGTTTATCTTGCCTGGGCCGGATCGGTCCCACGGAAATCCCTCTGTGGGCGATTTCTGGCGTCTGCACATGCGCAGATGCGATTTCCGGCACCGTGGAAGCGAGTCCCCACACTGCGCTGCACCAGTTTAGCGCAGCGCGCGAGCGGGCAACTCAGTTGGGGTGTGTGGCTTTGTGACCCAGGTGGCGCTGTGGGTTAAACCCATAGCTGTCAACCCTCCCTTTTTTTGCGGGAAACTTCCTTATTCCAATGCCGTTTCCCGCTGCTATCCCGGATTGTTGATATTCCTTAAATTTCCCAGATTTCAAAGGAAGCAGCTCCTCTCCTTCCCTGCCGGCCAGAGAGGCTCCTCAGCTGTGTTGCTCGGCTGCCAATCAGGAGTCTGAGACCGACTGGGGGCGGAGCTTGCATGCCTTGTGCAGCCAGACCCTCACGCCCAACCAGACAGACAGCCTGCCTGCCGTCTATGCGCTCGCTCTTTCGCTCACCCGTTCGCGCGCAGCCTCTGGAGCGCAGGGTGGCGAGGCTACTTGGTGCCATTGCACCGCCCTCGCGGCATCCCTTATTTTCAAATCCGAAAGTTTGGAAAAAATCCCTTATATTCAAATCCGAAAGTTGACAGCTATGGTTAAACCACAGAGCCTAGGGCTTGCTGATCAGAAGGTTGGCAGTTCGAATCCCTGCGACGGGGTGAGCTCCCGTTGCTCGGTCCCTACTCCTGCCCACCTAGCAGTTCGAAAGCATGTCAAAGTGCAAGTAGATAAATAGGAACCGCTCCGGCAGGAAGGTAAACGCCGTTTCCGTGCGCTGCTCTGGTTCGCCAGAAGTGGCTTAGTCATGCTGGCCACATGTCCTGGAAGCTGTACGCCGGCTCCCTCAGCCAATAAAGCGAGATGAGCACCGCAACCCCAGAGTTGGACACGACTGGACCAAATGGTCAGGGGTCCCTTTACCTTTACCTTTACAAACGACCTCCGCGGGCCGCTTCCGGCCCATGGGCCTTAGGTTACTGACCCCTGTTCTACTAGAACAACATTGCTCAGCTTCATTAACGTGTGGCTCCGACATTTTGGATCACCCCCCAAAAAAAACCGGATGCCAAAGTTTTGTCCCATTCCGTGCCCTGAACCCCACGTTTTGTGCCACCCCACAAACTGAGTAGCTGACACAGCAAACCGGGGTCACAAGTTAATGTCCCCCCATCCAACTTCGTACATTATTATGGTGCTGAGGTGTGCAGAGATGCGTGATGAAGAGAATCACTGATATTTCCTGTTGCATCACCGCCATGGTTTGTAACAGCTGGAGCTGTAACGGCAGAGGCAGGAAACCAGTGGCCATCCAGATGTTGTCGAACTCCAACTCTCCCCAGCCTCAGCCAGCATAGCCAGTGATTCTGGAATGATGTGAGTTGGAATCCAATAACACCCAGAGGGTCACAGGCTCTCTGCCCCTGAGCTACAGCTACTTGCAGGGAGCTGCTGTGCCACTTGAAATAATCTTGCTACCCTGCTTGGAAATGAGACACTGTATATGAGATAGGGTATCTTTTTGACTTACTGAATATGCTCGCTTGTGTGTTTTTCTTTGAAATCTCTGAGGGTTCGTATAAACCCAAGCCCCTTTTCAGAACTGCGAGGCAGAGATAAAATGGAAGGAAGCAGGATAGCAATGATATCTCTTGATTAAATGCTTGTTTGCACGATGCACCCTCAGCATTTGATCCTGGTATTCATGAGAGGTTGTTGCCATGGTGACACAAGCCTGTCAATCTCGATTCATCTCCTTAACATCTTCTGTTTAAATATCACCTGTTTCAACTGCAGTTTGCACAAGTGTCCCCCAAAGGCTTTGCTCATCAGCTTCCACAATCTCTATCCGAAATTATCTTGCTACTCGGAAAAGATTTGTAATAAAAAAAAAGAGTTAAGATAGAAATATGCAACGGAGAGGCTGGATACTGACTTGAGAAGGCTTTCACATATCTCTCAACAGTCATTTTAGTCCAGTATTACAAATTTCAGTTTGCAGTGAATATATGACAACATAACAATAAAATTATCACTATTTTTGTTTTACAATCAGAACACGTTTGTAGGCTATTCTCACAAATATACGTATTTTTGTGCACACTTTGTCCCAGCAGAAACTGCATCACAAAATTTGGAGAATTGTGACTTTCAAAGGATGACTGTGTTCCAATTCCTGCATTGTTTTGAAAAACATGGATTAGGTAGATTCACCTTCAAATGTTAACTGAATCAATTTCTATCCCATTCCCATTCCTATGGTGCCCACCAGAGCTTTAGGACAAACAACCAAGAACATTAATTGAAGAAAGTGGAAAGCTGGTGTTTTCTCATTTCAGTGAGCTAAACTACCTGGTGATGCATCGCAGGACATCTGAACTTCAGATCTCACAGCAGGAGAGGAAACAGGAGAGGTCAGAGGTGGCTCATAGAATGGTAAAGGTAAAGGTACCCCTGACCGTGAGGTCCAGTTGCGGATGACTCTGGGGTTGCGCAACTCATCTCACTTTACTGGCCGAGGGAGCCGGCGTACAGCTTCCAGGTCATGTGGCCAGCATGCGCACGGAAACACTGTTTACCTTCCCACCGGAGCGGTACCTATTTTCATGTATTTTGATATTTGTTGGAGGCCGCCCAGAGTGGCTGGGGAGACCCGGCCAGATGGGCGGGGTACAAATAATAAATTATTATTATTATTATTATTATTATTATTATTATTATTATTATCTACTTGCACTTTGACTTGCTTTCGAACTGCTAGGTTGGCAGGACATAGAATGGTAGTTGAAGCTAAACTCTGCAATGATGGAAAAGTTTAGGATCTCTCTCTGGGAGCAGAGAGAGGAAAGTTTACTGAACTGCATAAATGAAAAAGCTGGGTATGTTTAGCCTGGGAAAGAGGAGACTGAGAGGAGAAATGATGGCCATCTTCAAATATCTGAAGGGCTATCACATGGAAGAGGGAGCAAGCTTGTTTTTTTTCCTGCTCTGGAGGGTAGGACTCGAACCAATGGCTTCAAGTTACAAGAAAGGAGATTCTAACTAAACTTAGAGGAAAACTTTCTGACAGTAAGAGCTGTTCGACAGTGAAACGGCCTCTCTTGGGAGGCTGTGGACTCTCCTTCCTTGGAGGTTTATAAGCAGAGGTTGGATGGCCATCTGTCATGGGTGCTTTAGCTGAGATTCCTGCATCGCAGGGGGTTGGACTAGATGACCCTCGGGTACCTTCCAACTCTGCAGTTCTGTGATTCTATAAGGACTGAACTGCATTGCTTGTTTGCAGTGTGTTACTTTGTTAATACAATGCTTATATGTGTGTGTTTCAAGATTGTTCTGCACTAAAGCTTTGAAACTCATTATTGGGGTGGAAAGTTCATTTATTCCTACACAAGGTTCAGGGATTCTGCTGAACCTAGCAATGTTGACAACTCATAGGCCACTACAAGGCGCTGCTGCAGCTGCTGTGTTCCCTGCATAGCAGGGTCTCTGTGCTAATGATTTCCACTTGGTCTGATTGAAAGGTCAGTAGCACCTCAGGCCACCTACCCTATAAGCTATCAATAGCTTCCCCTCTTCTCTTCTACTTATGTTTCGCTCTCCTTTTCTGCAAACACCCCATTAGACACAAACAGCTATTTCTGTGCCATCAACACATCTCAGATGACTTTGCTCAGTGCAGTGTATAATTATCCAAACTGTGAAAAAGTAGGAAAAACTGATACCGAAACTCCTATGAATATGCCCGTGACAAAATGTGAGAAGGTATTTATAAACGTCGCTTGAAAAAGCAGGTTTTTTAAAAAAATAAAAATGGATGGCTTAAGGTTTTGGCTGGATAGGTGAGGGAAGAAAACAGGTTCACAAGAGAGCGACTTCTCACCTGAGCACTGACTGACCTCGAAGAGCAGCCTTTATTGATTTGTTCACCCTTCTGGACACAAACTGATGGTGCGTTTCATGAAATACATTTGGAAAGTGAACGTTCTGTGCTGGTTTCACATGCTAGAACTGTCCTTATTTGCCTGGCTTGCTCCAGGTTGCCAGGACACAAACCTGCTTTTGCTGGTCTGAGGTTGTCTTGTTAACATTCTTAGCATGAGTTGCGAGAATGATCATTCTTCAGGGTTTACCTCCCTTCCCAGGATCTCTAGAGTGCAAATATCAAAGGGGGACTTGGGTGCCTCTTTGTGGGCAAACACACCATCTTGCTGCCGCACCTGAAAGGGAACCGGCCTTTTCCAAGTGTTGAAGTCACTTGCAAGGGCTGTGTTGTGTGTCAGGCTGCTAGGTAAGGCTTACCTTTCCCCCTTCTCTGTAGCTAGCAGCACAAAGCGAAAGTAGTCTTTTCCCAGCATCAGAAAGGTTTATTAAACACAGCACAAAATCCAGCATCACTGTGCAGGTGCTCCCAATTGAGTTCCTCCCACTTCCCTCTAGCTACTTCCATCTTCCCGTCTCCTAGCCACGTGATCCCTCCACCAATGAGCCTTCCAAGAGACTACCCTATCCAATCGTCTAGCTCTAGGACTGATAGGCTGCACACAGGACCGGTGCTAGGAGTTTTTGCGCCCTAGGCGAGGGGGCGGGGCACATGACGTCATTGCGCATGACGTACGGTGCCCTGCCCCCTGCCCGCCCCGCGCCGCCGCGAATTCCGCCGCTTGCTGGGGCGGCACCGGGCGGCGGCGGGGGGCGAGGGGCAGGCTGGCCAGCGCCCCCTCCATTTTGGCGCTCCTGCCGCCGCGGTTTTCGCCCCAACCTGCTCGCTCCGCTGCTGGTTGGGGTGGCGGCGGGCAGCGGGGGGCAGGCTGGCCAGCGCCCCCTCCATTTTGGCGCCCTAGGCAGTTGCCTAGTTCGCCTAAATGGAAGCGCCGGCCCTGGCTGCACACTTTCTAGTGAGGGAGAGTCAACCAGCTCTCTCCCCTCCAGTTCTTCCTCCCCTTGTTGTTCTCCTTCCAGTTCGGCCCAACTATCAGTCTCTGAGCTGTGTCCCTCCACAAACCATTGCTCTAGGTCGATACTATCCTCCTGCTCATGTGGAGCTTCAGGATCCCGGCCTTGCTCCCACCATTCTTCCTCAGAGCAGTACCCCTCAGCCTGATCCCTGACAGTGTGTGTGTGTGTGTGTGTGTGTGTGTGTGTGTGTGCTTAGTGTCTTGCAAAAGCATTGAGAGCGCTCAACAGCCCCGAAACTCACCTGGTGCAGGGCAAGGGGAGATCGCAGAGGCGGCAAGCACTCCCTGAACCCTGGCAGAGAAAATTCCCCCCAGGGATGGATTGGAGAATCTCTTATACGAAGCTGATCCTCTTTGCTTCATTTTCACCAGGAAGAAGGCCCAAGGTCACCCAAGCGCTTTTTAGGTCAAATATTTAAAAATCTGTGGAAGGCGCACTATTGCAGAGCAAAATTACAATATACCGTAGAGATGCCAGCATTGTAGAGTTGTGTGTAGAGTGCCGGATTAAACCCAGTGGGGGTTCCCAGGAAGTCGAAATCTCGGGGCTACCCTTGTGCAAGAGCTCTAGTGCAGGGGTCGGCAAGGTTTACCTCGCCTGGGCCGGTTCACTCCATTGGAGATCCCTCCGTGGGCCGGATTGTGCATGAGCGCCCCCCTTCCCAATTTCCAGCATTGGCGTCTGCACAGACGTAATTTCCGGCGTCTGCGTCTGCGCAGACGCGATTTCTGGCACCATGGAAGCGAGTCCCCGCAACGTGACGGTTTAGCGCAGCACGCAGGGACTCACCGAGTGGGCAGCTCAGTTCGGGGGCGGCTTGGGGGCTGGTTAAATGACCCCTGTGGGCCGCTTGTGGCCCATGGGCCTTAGGTTGCCAACCCCTGCTCTAGTGGGGTAACATTGAACTTGTTTAGTCGTTTAGTTGTGTCCGACTCTTCGTGACCGCTTGGACCAGAGCACGCAAGGCACTCCTGTCTTCCACTGCCTCCCGCAGTTTGGTCAGACTCATGTTGGTAGCTTTGAGAACACTGTCCAACCATCTCATCCTCTGTCGTCCCCTTCTTAAGAAAGCTTAATTGCAATTTTCTTTCAAGATCAAATCAATATATTTTGATCCGTTGTCACGGGACCCCTAAAAGGTGTGGGGCGCATAGGCCAGTGCTTACTCTGCCTTTTTGGTAATTTGGCACTATGTGTTTATGTGGAGGGTGGGGAAAATGTTCAGGACAGTGATCCTTAGTATGACAGTTGGGATATTGTGAAGTCTGTCCTTATTTTTTATCTGTGAAATGTTGGAGGGTGAGTATTAAGCCCTACTGTCAGGGATCTGCCTCCCCCTGCCAGTCCAGCTCTTAGTGTTTAAGAGAGCCGCCACCTGTTTTAACTACAGATACATCTTCGAGTGAAAACAGCAGTCCCTTGGGGGAGAAGCAGTTAGTGGCTGGGAGAGAAGGAGTGCCAGGGCTCCAGGGATTTAGTGAGAGGCCTGGCACCACCCAGCAGGCTCGATCGGAGGGAGAGACGTCAGGTCCGGCGCATAGATTACGTAGGAGGAGGAGGAGGCAATTTCGGCTGCCAAGATTGTGGTGTTGGCGCCAAAACCAGAGGGGGGCACTTCCGGATTCTGCTAGTGAGTGAACAGACATGATAAGATATAGCTCTGCACTGTAAATAATTTGGCACTGATTAAAAGAACTAAAAGACAAATGGCTTGGCTTTTCTGTTGAATAACCAACAAGGGAATCCTGACACCTACCCAGGCCCAACTGCATGGAGGGACATGCTGGCTGGCCTACAGCTCCGGCCCTACCATTTGGCAAAGTGAATCAGGTGTTTCAGGCAGCGTGGGGAACGTAGCACAAGAACAAGATGGCGGGAGGACAGAGTTGTGTGTGCCACTGACGATGTGACCTCCATCCCACAAGCTAAGCAGCTGGCCTCAGCGGTGGTGGAATACTGTGTCCTGTTGCCTACATAGCCATGTGGAAGGAAGTATGTGGAATGGCCGGCAGGATGCCATCTTGTCCATCACTTCAGGCAGCAAAATGTCTTGGGCTGGCTCATGCAGAATACATGCTGTGCCATTGAGTTAAAGGCCACCCCTGCTGTTTAGGGGCAAGTTAAGCAATGAGGTTATGTGAAAAGCAATGGATGTCTTCTAGTAACCCTTAAAATGCTTCTCTGCCTACTATGGCAGCTTAACTCGCAAATAAGTGATGCTGTGTTTTTTTGTTTGTTTTTAAATCAATATATGGGCTGCCTTTCAATGTAATTGTTGTTTCTGTAAGTGTGGCTTAAAATCTAAAACCACAATGAACAACAAAAGAAATACATAGCCATTATTGATCTTTCTGCTGCATTCAACTCTATTAATCGAAATAGACTGTGGGAGAAATTTCAAATCGCCAATACCGACTGCAGACTTTTACTATTGATCTAAGAAAAGAGGGTCAGAGTTGGTTTACATGTTGGGATGACTGGTGCTTTCAAAACGTTGCAAGGAGTGAAGCAAAGTTGCATTCTGGCTCCCACTTTTTAAAAAACTTTTATTTAGCCAACGAAAACTCCCCACCCCTCTAGTAATTAGGAACAGAAATATATGCAGATGATTTAGTGCCCTTCTTTCTCTCTTTCCCAATTGGGACTTCAAAATCCCTTGGAGATGTATCAGCACATGTTGTAAACAGGAAAGCCTATCTATAAATTACTCTAAGACAGGGGTCGGCAAGGTTTACCTCGCCTGGGCCGGTTCACTCCCGTGGAGATCGCTCCATGGGCCGGATCGTGTCTGCGCAGATGTGATTTCCAGCGTCTGCGCATGCGCAGATGAGATTTCCGGCACTTGCGTTTGCACAGACGCGATTTCCGGCGCCGCGGAAACGAGTCCCCGCTCCGCAGTGCGCCGGTTTTGCACAGTGCGTGGGGACTTGCCGAGTGGGCAGCTCGGTTTGGGGGCGGCTTGTGGGCCGTTTAAACGACCCCCGTGGGCCGCTTGTGGCCCATGGGCCGCAGGTTGCCGACCCCTGCTCTAAGACCAAGATTATGATTTCTGGCAAACACAGTCCTAGGTATAAATGGTGTTTAGATCAGCAAGCATGCTCAGTGGGCATAGAATGCTGGCTGACTGTTGAGGGAGAGTAGGAATGGAAAATGGCAGGATGGAATGGAGTTTCATATCGAAGGGCATGGCTGGCTGAAACCCTGAACAGAAGCACTGCACACTACAGCACCTAAGTGTAACAGGTGTGATTGCATTTGTTGACATTTTGCGCTTTCAAGTCTATACCTTAAAAACCTCTTAGCTGTACATCATTTTAAAAGTGAGCGAGGTGAAAGGAACATTGAATTTGCCCTAATTCTACTGGCGCTGACTGGAACGGAATATATTTGAAATACTGTATTTCTGTGCTATTCCCTCCCCGCCCCCTCACCCTTTAAAGGAATTTCATGTGAGCTACAAACTCAGCAGCTGGTTGTTTTTTTGTTTTTTTTACTAGCACCACCTCGTTGAACATTTGCCCTGAAAGTCCACACAGTGATGGTGTGCTTTGGAAAGTATCATATATTCATATTAATCTGCCAGCTACCGTTTATTCTTCAAACCTGCACTATTTTGCAGGAATTGCAGGCAATAAATTTCCCATGGTGAGCTTGTTCCTACACAGCCTCTAATGACACTCCCTAATTTGCAAAGTGACAGTGCTCCATGTCATATTATCTAGTCATTACAAGGCTTACTCTGTAGTCTATTAATTTTAAAACCTCGTTCAGAATGTCAGGTACAAAAACCCCTGCTTCTTAATTTTGGGTTAGGGGAAAAAAAAGGCACAGGAAAGGCGTCTCAGTGAAGCTAAATGCATTGACTTCTTGGATTCCTTACTGATAGGGGTTACGACGAATCTGATGCAGTCCATATTTTATTTTTAATATATTTTATTAAATTTCTGCAAATTTCACATAAAATTCCAATACAGTGGTACCTTGGTTCTCAAACGCCTTGGTACTCAAACACCTTGGTTCTTAAACACAAAAAACCTGGAAGTAAGTGTTCCGATTTCCAAACATTTTTCGGAAGCCGAACTTCCGATACGGCTGTCAGCTATTGTTTCCGGGGTGCCTGCACCAATCAGAAGCTGCACCTTGGTTTTTGAACATTTCGGAAGTCAAACGGACTTCCGGAATGGGTTAAGTTTGGCACTTTTGTTTTTGCTATTTATTTTGCGTTTTTGTTTTTGAAGCTTTTTGGTTAATTTGTTTTTGTGACTGTGTGGAACCCAGTTCGGCTACTGATTGATTGTGTGACTGCGGAAATGGATGAAAGCCCCCCATCCAAACAATGCAATGCAGGTAAGAAAAAAATAATAATTTTAATTTTTATCATCTACAATACTGTCTTATTTATTTTATAGTACAGTGCATTGATTATTGCACTTTCATTTTATGGATCAATGGTCTCGATAGATAGTAAAATTTATGTCAAATTCCTGTTTTAGGGGTTGTTTTCAAAAGTCTGGAACAGATTAATCCATTTTGCATTACTTTCTATGGGAAAGCACGCCTTGGTTTTGGAACGCTTTGGTTTTGAAACCAACTTCCGGAACGGATTAAGTTTGAGAACCAAGGTGCCACTGTACATAAAAAAAACACTTGTTTTATCGACGTCCCATTCCATTTTCTGTGGTGGTTTTTTTTTTAAAAGTCTCATTGCTGCATCCTGTCATTGCTCTTTTATATCGTAACCTTAATACAATGATATAAAATTAATTCTGTTGCTCATAGTTCCAATCCTGCTGGCGAATTCATCGTATTATAATATTTCTTTAAATAGTCCGAAAAAGGTTTCCATCCTTCCATAAATGCAGTTCATATTGTAATGTCGCAAGTACTGCCCTTCAGCATTGAATATTCCAGGATCACATTCATCTGGGGTTATACCAGCTGCACTGGGTCACGGTGGAGTACAGGATCAGGTTTAAGGTGCTGGTTTTAACCTTTAAAGCCCTATATGGCCTAGGACCCTCATACCTACGGGACCACCTCTTCTGGTATGCCCCATGGAGGACCTTACAGTCTACTAACGACAACACCTTGATGATCCCAGACCCCAAGGAAATTAGACTGGCCTCGACTAGAGCCAGGGCCTTTTTAGCCGTGGCCCCGGCCTGGTGGAACGCTCTCCCACAAGGGACCAGGGCCCTGCGGGATTTGACATCTTTCTGCAGAGCCTGCAAGACGGAGCTGTTCTGCCAGGCCTTTGGGCAGGATACAGTTTGACTTACTTTCCTTTATCTGAAGAAGAATAAGTAAGTAAATAAGTATCTGAAGAAGTAAATAAGTATCTGAAGAAGTGTGCATGCACACGAAAGCTCATACCAAGAACAAACTTAGTTGGTCTCTAAGGTGCTACTGGAAGGAATTTTTTTATTTTTTATTTTGTTTTGACTATGGCAGACCAACACGGCTACCTACCTGTTACTTTCCTTTGTATAAAACAAGCCCGAAGGAGGCCTCCAACCTGCTCACAGGTCCTTGTATGATCAGTGGAAACAGTTGGTCCTGGCAAGTATTAAGCACTCTCAGTTCCAACCTGATAATTGCCACCTGCCCAGATTTTAACTTGTCTGAATTAATTTTAAGATGTATTTTAATTAATTGATGTCTGCTTTTATGCATATTGCGTTGTTTTTATGATGTTAGCCGCTCTGAGCCCAGCCCCGGCAGGGATACAAATAAAAAATTATTATTATTAACATTCCTGTTTGTCGTTTTCTTAGGTTTGTAATTGCTCTCTCTCTCTCTCTGTTAACTGCGCTGCGGTCTTCTTCGTCCCTGAATCCTAGATGCAACTTGGCAGTCCCCACCTTGAGAGAAAGAGGTCAAAATGGCAATCACCCTTCCCTCTGCTTCTGTCACCAGCCTTCATTCTTTGCTCGCTGGCTAATGAGGCTCCTCTGAAACATTTATGACCGTCTTCACACAGCCGGCAAAGTTCAGCCGGAATAAAGCTGGCAAGGAAGATGCCAAAGGAAGCTCTGTGTTCTCCGAGTCCCTCAGCCTGTTGGTGGGTGTTAATGAAAGCAGCTGCGCCACGCTGGGCAAGGTGCCTTTGGTGAAGGCGTCATTGCTTAGGACTTTCTTTGTGAAATTTTAATAAGTTTATCAGGGGCATCGGTTGTGCTCGGAAGCAGGAACTTTTCCCGCAGCGCAAGATGCAGCCGAGACTGCAGATAAGTCATGTGTCATGTGACAAAGACACATGAGAGCAAAAGCAGCAAAGCAGGCTGGGAAGTACTGGGACTGCAAGGTCATTCGGCCTACTAAACTGTTGAAGCCTAACTACTAACTGTTGAGTCACTCTGGGTCATGTGACTCGCTCTCCTAAAATGTAGCAGCCATTTTCTCTCAGTCTCAGGTTGTAGTTGTAATCACGGTCGTCTATTAGTACACCTCTCTCCCACGAAACTGTGCCCAAAGTGGCTAACAGGATATCACATGAACACTTTAAGAAGTATTAGAATCAAGTAGAAATAATGCTTATAAGTGAATAGAAAAAATAAATAAATAAATCCATGCAACATCGCATAAAACAATACAATTACCAGTAGGTTAGCCCAGTGGTTCTCAAGTTTTTATTCACTTTCAGAACAAAAGTTTGCTC
The DNA here is from genome assembly GCA_034641385.1 of Darevskia mixta. Taxonomy (NCBI): domain Eukaryota; kingdom Metazoa; phylum Chordata; class Lepidosauria; order Squamata; family Lacertidae; genus Darevskia; species Darevskia mixta. Next base: position 61,056,032 of record JAWWNH010000066.1, on the reverse strand, counting down.
GTGCCACGCTGATTTCCCCCTCCTCTTTTCTGATCTTTCATATTTGTCAGAGTTAAAAATCCCTGTTCCACATCTAACAATATTCTGCGAATAAAGAATAGGCCTATCATTTTGATACTGTGCAGGACTGGATTTCGGTTTGATGAGGCCCTAAGCTACTGAAGGTAATGGGCCCCTTTGTATGTCCAGCTGTCCTTTGTCAACAACAAATTGTCGCTGTTTTTTGTGTTGAATATATGCTATATGGTAATTTATCAACCTAATAGGTATCTAAAGCCATTTGCACATGCAGAATGTAGGCACCCTATATATAGAAATGAGCAAACCAGTGATATTTTAGGGAACAGGCTAGCAGGCGTGGCCCATTACTTACATCATAGGAGTCTACACAACACAAAACACTGTTGCTGTATGTAGGTTTTATTTTATTTGTTTTTTTATCTTATATTTTGGAAATGTACATCCAGATTTTTTTCCTTAAATTTTTTTGGGGGGCCCCAAGAGAGTGGGGCCCTAAGCTATAGCTTGTTTAGCTTATACATAAATCTGGCACTGATACTGTGCTATACTGTTATTCTGAAATGTTTAAATGTTTCATTGATTGCCCTTGAATCTTCCTGCCACATTTGTCATTCTCTTTTGCCACACCAGTGGGGCTCACTGCACCCTTTGAGAACCACCGAGCTAACTTGTTTCTAAGACTCAGAAACAAAATCCTGAGGGATAGCTCTGTTGGTAGAGCATGAGACTCTTAATCTCAGGGTTCAAACCCTACGTTGAGCAAAAGATTCCTGCACTGTAGAGGATTGGACTAGATGATCCTCAGGATCCCTTCCAACTCCATGATTCAGACAAACAGCTAAAGATGGGGCCTTTTCTGTGATGGCTCTCCATTTGCAGAATGCCTTCCCCAGAGTCTCTCGCCTGGTATCCATTCTGTGGCTTTTTGGTGCCAGATAGAGACCTTTTTTGTTTGTTGGTTTCCAGGCTTTTTAGAAAACATTTTCATGCCCCTTAGAACTTTCACTCCGCTGGTATCCTCTATTGGCAATCTTATTAAAAACACAGTTTCTAATTCTGTTTTAGATTTTAGCTAAACCACTGAGCCTAGGGCTTGCTGATCAGAAGGTCGGTGGTTCGAATCCCTGCGATGGGGTGAGCTCCTGTTGCTCAGTCCCAGCTCCTGCCCACCTAGCAGTTCGAAAGCACGTCAAAGTGCAAGTAGATAAATAGGAACCGCTTTGGCGGGAAGGTAAACGGCGTTTCCGTGTGCTGCTCTGGTTCGCCAGAAGCGGCTTAGTTATGCTGGCCACATGACCCGGAAGCTGTACGCCGGCTCTCAGCCAATAAAGCGAGATGAGCGCCGCAACCCCAGAGTCGGACACGACTGGACCTAATGGTCAGGGGTCCCTTTACCTTTATGGTTTTAACCTTTATTCCAAACTGCCCAGATAAGTTGGGTTCTTGGGCCTGTGGGAAAGACAAGTATTGACAAATATAAAAGTGCTGTGTGAGTGAAATATCTAAACAGCCTTCCCTGAAGGATAGAAAATGCAAAAACTGCTACAGCAAAAAGCTGGGCAACTGTTTTGTGACAACATCAAATAGCTCTTTGTCCTTTAAATCAAGGTTCACCAAGCTGGGTCCCTGCAGATGTTTCGGAATACAGTTTGAGCTTGTCCCCAGTCGTTCCATCGGCCTTTCAACAACCTGGAGCCATCTGGCTCTTTTAGACCAGCTCCCAATGACTATGCTGGCTGGGGGTGGGGGTGATGGGAGATGCAGATGAAAACATCTGGAGGGCACCATGTTGGCAAAGCCTGCTTTGTATCGTCTCCCACCAGCGTTCCCATGACAAAGTCAGTCAGTAAAGCGGGGAGAATGTGTCAGGAACCAGCAGATTAAATAAGGTCTAAGGAACTCATACCTATTTTTAGTCAGACTCCAAGTTAAATAAAGTGGCTTATTCATCGGTGAGATCCTAGATGAATTCCAAAGAGGACAAAGAGGCGTGTGTCTCAACCCTTCCTCCCTCTCCGGCGCTGAACACACACACAGAGCTAATGTCTCCCTGTCTTGTTCCCAAAGTGATTCGGAAAGAAGTCTAAAAAAGTGATTTGCTACATCAGCACAAGGAGCTGTTTGGCTGGTTTTCTGATTACTGCATTTTTCCTCATGACAGGGACAGGAAATGATCAAAATAGCATTGCCTGTAAGCCAAATGACTTCACTATATGCTTCCACATAGAAGAGTCAAAGTCTTGATCAGTCCCAGAGGATGAAAAAAAAATGTTGGTTGTGTGTTTAGACAGAAATTCTCCCACTTTTACCTAAGAGAGACAGAGGACTGTTGTGTCCATGGGCTTCTTTCTGTTCCCCTGCAGTGCCGTGCAGTGAAACGATCATTAGCATTGATGGGACTGTGTTGGTTGGCTTGATGGGGCAAGAGAAAATACCATTTATCTGCAAGTTCACTCACTCACTCTTTCTGACCTAATAGGTCCAGTAATGCTACTTTAAGGAGAGCAGGGAAGTAATATTTGGACTCCATGTTAGCTGAGCCCAAGTCAATCCCCTGCCCCCTCCCAATACCTTCAGTTTATTTTAAGTTTAAGCATATTAGCATCCAAAAGTACTGCATATGTCTAATAATATGGGAGAAGCTGGTTGGTATTTTGTATGATTCATAAATTTAATTACCAGTTCATTCATTAAAGGGGGGAGTCTAAACTGCTGTAATTCTCCCTTTTTTTAAAAGAGAAGGTTAAGATTTGGCTTCCTTTCATAGGCTGTCAGAATTAATAGACTTCCTAATATGCCGGCACAATCTCATGTAGTGCACCGATTCTGAAAAGTTTAAAAATAGGCACATGTCCCTTATAATGGAAAGGACAAGCTCTTTCTCAATGTGTCTGAGACACTGAGACAGATTAAGAATTTGCCTTGGCTTTTTTATTTTTTAAGAAGCACTGTGGGTTTCAGTCTCCAAATGTAGTTACCAGCAGCAGCACCGGGGGGGGGGGACTGGGGTGGCAGCAAAGAAGGGGTAAGGATATTTCTAGGTGGGAGAGCTGTGCCCCACATGATCTTTGAAAGAAAAATAAATAAAAATATGTCCAGGAATCCAGCAATGCCAGTTTAGCATGTCCAGCATAGTGTGTGTGGGGGGGACATGGGACAGTTGTCCAGGGCGCAAAATTGTTAGGGGGCACAAAATTTCAACATCCGGTGCTGCACACTTTCTGTCAGGAGTCCAGTCCCCGGCTTGATCACACAGTAAGCGTAGTTAATTTAAAAGGATGATTTATTGTCAAAACAACAGATAGCTCCAGATGGCTCTAACACTGCCTCCCGGCATCATCAATCATGATGACCCTTCTGAAGACTCCTTCCAGTTACAGAAGATATTGAACTTTCTCACTTTGCACCTTTGCTTTGTTTCCGGTCTAACAGCCCTCCCCTTAGCCTACTCTTAGGAGGGATTGGCTCAGCTCCAATCTCTTCCCGTTCTGACAAAGTGCTTCCTTCTCTGTTTGTGCCAGTTTGCACTTCTCGAGAGCATTGGCTGGGTTCCGGCCCGCTCTCAGCCATTCCCTTATCAACTGGCATTCCAAGGGGCGGGGGAATTGGCACTAGCCAATGCTCATCCTGCCTGGCAGTTAACCCTCTCTGTTCCTGGCTGCTTTCTTCAGCTGGCTGCACACCTTCACTGGGATCTGGCTGCAAACCTTCCCTCGGAGCTGGCTCATTCATGACACTTCTGTTGCTGGGTTCTGTTGAAAATTGCTTCTCCATGCGAACCAGGAAGTGACCGCTCCAGACAACGGAACAACTCTTCTTTTCTTATCTCTGTGGCTGTGATCTCCTGGGTGTTGTGGATGCTATTAGGCAGTTGAATAAGCATGTGTACTCTGTCTGTTTCTCTCCCTCCCACCCCACCTCTGTGTAGCCCTGCGTACTGGCAACCCACGCTACGCCACTGCAGCAATGTGGGGAGCGAGCTCCTTGTTTGGGGTGTGTGTGCTCTGAGGAGAGGTTGGGAGGACTCCCAGAACAGCTTGTGGGGTGAGGAGAGTGGAGATAAATCTTTTTTAAAAAGAAGATCAATCTTTTTTTTTTTTAAAGAAATGTTTATTATACCAGCTCATCAAATCAGCTCCATTGTAGGCTTTTTAATTGACCAAATACGTCTACAGGCCACGCAATTGTTGAAGGTTATATACAGATGGCAATTTACAAAAAAATGAAAGAACTACAAAGGAGCAGGTTTCAACAATATATTATTCCATAAAATCTCCCCCCCACCCTTCAAAAAAAATGCACTGCATGTAATATACTACAAAAATATGATCAAACATCTTGAGGGGGATTTTCTTCTCATTTTTAAGTTTCTACAAAGCATTTTTATCTAGAAGCAAAAATAATAATACAGGAGCCACCATTAGGTTTATCAGACAAGACAATACCACTGTAAAACAATGTGATATATGCAATTTCAATAAAAGATTTGTTTTCCTAAACAGTTCCCCCTCTTTCTCTTCTCAATTCCTTGCACAGGATCTTACGCTGCTTCTCACCGAGAGGGAGGTAAAAAAAGTACTTAAGCGATAAAACATTTAAGCCCAGGATCAGTGACATTAACTGTGTCACTGGAGGGGTAAAATATGAGAAGCGTGTTCTGTGCCACCCTGAACGCAGGAAACTGCAAATAAAATAAAATAAAATAGTTCCTATACTCATGCATTTTCTTCAAGAGAAGGGGGAAAATACATTAAGGTAAACCCATTCGGAACTGAGCAGCGACTCAGGCCAGTTCTGGCAAACTGGCCAAGCAATCTGAGCCTATGCATGTATGGATCGCAGGAGCAGATTCCCCATTAAAAAGTCATACCCTAGCGCAGTGATGGCTAACCTTGACACTCCAGATGTTTTGGGACTACAACTCCCATCATCCCTGACCACTGATCCTGTTAGCTAGGGATGATGGGAGTTGTAGTTTCAAAACATCTGGGGTGTCAAGGTTAGCCATCACTGCCCTAGCGTCAACAACCAGGGTATGGGGGCTGGAGTTGGAGCAGGTGTGCTGGTGGGCAGGCAGGTGAGATGGGCTCCACCTACCCACTCTAAGTCAGGGAGAAGAAGTGACAGTTCTGATGCAGTTCTACATCATTTCCGATTGGTTTCAATGGGGATTAATCTATAAACCTATGTACACTTACTTGAGAGAAAGCCCTACTGAACCCAGTTGGACATCTCTCTGGGTAAACGTGTAGGTTTGCACTATGAGTCAAACCACTGATTTTAACTGGAAGAGGGTCAGAAGCTATTAATTTGCTAAATGCATACAGCAGGGTTTTCTTTTAAGTGTTAGAGAGGGAATGCAGGCTATTTGGATTCACAAGCACTGGACTGTCCTCTTATAAAAAGGACCCCTGGACGGTTAATTCCAGTCAAAGGCGACTATGGGGTTGCGACGCTCATCTCGCTTTCAGGCTGAGGGAGCCAGCGTTTTTCTACAGACAGCTTTCTGGGTCATGTGGCCAGCATGACTAAACCGCTTCTGGTGCAATGAAACACCGTAACGGAAACCAGAGCGCACGGAAATGCCGTTTACCTTCCCGCCGGAGCGGTACCTATTTATCTACTTGCACTGGTGTGCTTTTGAAACTGCTAGGTTGGCAGGAGCTGGGACAGAGCAACGGGAGCTCATTCCGTCGCGGGGATTAGAACTGCCGACCTTCTGATCGGCAAGCCCAAGAGGCTCAGTGGTTTAGACCACAGCGCCACCCGCGTCCCTCTTACTCTGCTCACGTTGCTGATGGCAAGCTCTTAATTTACTCTGGAAGTGAACCTCACCTGAGAAACAGCCGACTTCAGTGTCCCCCCTATTCTGAACCACGTCTCATTTGCTAAAGTGATGCCTCCTTGAACAAGCCAAGTATTGAAAGGGAAATGGGAGTGGAGCAATGTGGAGCTTTGGAGACCCTGCTCTCAAGATTGCTAAGCAGCTCCAAGCCTCAATACTTAAACACACCTATGGTTCCCAAGGCTGCACTGAGATGTGTTCCTGTTGACAAGTATGGCTAGATTCCCTTCTTTAAGAACAACAGCGTAGCAAGCAAAACTAGGGAAAGATCCATGCTTTACAACGTTGCTCGCCTGCAGAGTCTTCCCCACAAAGCCACGCAACCCCTTGAAATAATGGGGGGAAGACTTAGAGGGAGCGAGGTGCCCGAGGAAGCTATTGAAATGAACGCTTTGAGATCACGTCAGCCTACAACCTGGGTATCATCTCAATGTTTCATACGGTTTTCGCACAAGGACACTGGTTTTTCAAAAACCTGTAACTCCTTAAGCACAGGAAGATTGCAAATAACTTGGAGCAGGGATGGGGAACCTGTGGCCTGCCTGGTGTTGCTGAACTACAACTCCCATCATGCCTGACTAACGGCCACGCTATGTTTGAGGCAGATGGGAGTTGGAAGAAGAAGAAGAAGAGTTTGGATTTGATATCCCACTTTATCACTACCCGAAGGAGTCTCAAAGCGGCTAACATTCTCCTTTCCCTTCCTCTCCCACAACAAACACTCTGTGAGGTGAGTGGGGCTGAGAGACTTCAGAGAAGTGTGACTAGCCCAAGGTCACCCAGCAGCTGCATGTGGAGGAGCGGAGACGCGAACCCGGTTCCCCAGATTACGAGTCTACCGCTCTTAACCACTACACCACATTGGCTCTCTGGAGTCTGGGGGGCCATGGGTTGCTCCTCCTTGGCTTAAGATCATTCTTGTTTCAAGCCACATGCAAGATTGCAGAGGTTGTGCACAGCTGTAGGCAGCTGGAAGGACGTCTTCCAAGGGTCAATACTTTGCCCCCCCCCCGGGAATACTGTACAATGCTTTTCCCACAAGGCGTACATGGACTACATCGGTAGTTGGGAGGGATATTCTGATATGTTGTATTTCCCCATTTATTTTTGGTCAGTGCAAAGTTATTCAGAGAACTAGTGAAAGAAAGACAGGAGAGAACTTCCAGGTACCCTGGAGACATCTGAGACACTCCTGAACGATTACACTATAAGCTGGGGATTCCAGATATTCTTTGGCAAAACACATTCAGCCCACAAGGTCATTTGGTGACAATTAAAATGCAAAATTCAACTGAATTTAACATACCGTATTTTCCGGCATATAAGACGACTGGGCGTATAAGACGACCCCCAACTTTCCCAGTTAAAATATAGAGTTTGGGATATACTCGCCGTATAAGAAATACGACCCGGCGTATAAGACGACCCCCGACTTTTGAGAAGATTTTCCTGGGTTAAAAAGTAGTCTTATACGCAGGAAAATACTGTATTGTTTTCCAGGACAACTACTTTATTTTTTAAAGGGTGTGTGTGCACACCAACCTCCAGTGCCCCCAAAATAAATCACACCTTTACACACTAAGGTTGCTTTAATGGAGAAAATGTTTCTTTCCCCTTTACTACTAAAGCATCTACTGCACAGAAGTCTTTAAGTAAGTATATTAAAATTCAGCTACTAAGAATGTATAAAAAAACCGTCTTATTAAAGCATTTGTTGGTCAAATATGTCAATAAGTTCCCCATGCACTGGGGAGAAAATGTCAAGTTTGTAAGACATCTTGGAAAGGAGCCAGGAGCAATATTAGTCTGTATCACTTACCAGTAGAAAAATCTAGAATTTGGTAACTTCAAAGTTCGGAGACTAGAAAACCCTGGTACTGTGAGTTTGTTCAACTGGCCTGCTTTATTCTGTTGCACAATATATAACAGAGTTTGAGCACTGTATATTCAATATAGGATGAATAGAGAAGAAGCAGCATTTTAAGAGCAGTCACACCAGGGTGAAGCCTAACTCTGTAAACTGAGTTATCCCTTAAAATAAGAAAAAGCAGCGGATGCACATTCGTGCATATGTCTATGGACATATGTGTGAATTCTTCATCTTACTTTAAAAAAACACAAACCCACTTAAAAGCCACTATTGGGAGAGTTGGTGATGTTACAGGAACTAGCCAATAGGTACCCTTCCATGCCAGACTCCATCAATTCCAGCTAAAGCACTCTAAAAAACCCTTCATATGTGGGTTTTCAAGAGAGGTGGGAGGGGAAAAAACTTCATACAGAGGATTGTTATTAAACCACCTTTGGTGGGAGGAAAAAGCTGTTTACACAGAGGACTGGAGATGTTATTAAATCGCCTGCTACTCTTACAATGTCAGATATTTCTTCAGCCTTATTTTTCAGGGCCTGCCATTGAAAGGGGGGGGGAAGCATGAAAGGATGACTGAGGAAAAGACTTTGGGTTGTGTGCAATGTTAGTCATACATTGAAAGGAATGGACATGACTGACTTAGCCCCATCATTTTTGGAGGATTAAATTTTCTTTAGAGTTTGATTCCCCCGTACCCAAGCACACAAAGAGTGAACTTTGGTTTCCACCATGTCCTGGAGAACTTTGGTCATCAAAGGTTTTCAAAATATTAGATCAACAGTACATTCAGAATGAAAGGTCCTTCGTGCCGAAACAGATTGTGGGTGATTGTGATGTGGGTGATTGTGATGTCATCACCTTGCGACATCAAAATGAGGGCAAGAATGAGGTGCAACCGGGCTCCTCTATTAAAGCACACACCATACAAACCTCTATCAGCTTCACCCCAGTCTAACTGCCATGGCTTCCCTCCCAAAGAATCCTGGGAACTGTGGTTTGATGAGAGCGCTGACAATTAGGAGATTACTAGGTGTCACTCATGAAAATACCCAAAACTCTTGTGCCAGCTTCAGCTTACGGTGCAGATAAGGCTGCTAGTATCAGTGGCTCTGTTCACAGCATCTGCCAATTTAGGGAACCTTTTTCAACCCAATGGCTGCATATCCTCACGGGGAACATTCGCATGGCGGTGGTGGATGGTACCAGAGGCAAAAATCCAGTGGATATGCGACTCTTACTTTCAAATAGCAGGCAACATGAGAACAGGCCTTTTCGGTGATGTCTCTCTGTTTGTGGAATGCTCTCCCCAGAGAGGCCTGCCTGGCACCATCATCACATGTCTTTAGGCGCCAGGAAAAACATTCCTTTTTACCCACTGAATAATCTATGGACTGTTAAAGCTGTGGGGTAGGGGGACTGTTATTATGACTGTTTTAGTATTATTCTGTCCGTTGTTATGCTTTTTATTATGTTTTCATTATTGTGCTCTGTAAAATGTCTTCTTAATGTTGTACACCGCCCTGGGATCTTTGGCAGTGTATAAATTGAATAAATAATAATAATAATAATATTAATAATAATAATACATTCCAGCCACACACAAAAGTCAGAGGTTCCTTCAGCCACAGCTTTCTGTCTTCCATGCAGGCAAGCAAGAGGCATTGTCACAGTTCGAGCCAGGCAAAAGCACTTGAGGACGCCATGGATCAAGGCCAGGGAGGGGTGTGGCCTGTGGAGTTAGGGGCACGGTCTAGTGAGAATCCCGAGGGCAGCAGGGATAGGGAGTCCTAGAGAGACACATTCAACCCCCGGGGCCTGAGGTTTTCCACCCCTCTACTAACGCCTCAGACCTGGCCACACACACGCACAAAACCCTCAGCAGACTAAATAGTCAAAATAAGACATTATGGTGTGAGGGACAGTACTAATTAGGCAAAAGATGCACCCCTTACCTGTTCCAGCCAGTCTTGAGACCCCAAAAATGTATGTTAAAAAAGTCAGCAGGGTGTATATATCTATAACTCACTCTCTCTCTCTCTCTCTCTCTCTCTCTCTCTCTCTCTCTCTCTATATATATACAGTGGTCCCTCGACTTACGAAGTTAATCCGTTCCAAATGGACTTTCGTAGGTCGAAAAAAATCGTAAGTCGAGTTCCCATAGGAATGCATTGGGAGAAAAATATTCGGAAAAATTTGTAATTTGAGGAAACCGCATCTAAACTTCGTAAGTCGAGAAAACCGCATCTAAAACCGGCAACATTTCCATTCGGATGTTGAAAAAATTCGTAGGCGCCACTTTTTTCACTCTTAAGTGAAAAAATACAGAAGTTGAGTACTTCGTAAGTCGAGGGACCACTGTATAATGTGTGTGTATATATATATATATTATATATATATTTGTATATTTAAAATGTCATAAAAATAGCAACAATATTTCCTATCAACACCCTGGAGTAAATTCAACCTTGATGTAAATAGCAGCAATTGTTCCCCCTGTTTTGCAGGGGTGTGTGTGCTCAGTTACATCACGGCAGAATTTGGACCACGAGAGCATCGTTTGCACAAGTTGTAAGCAAAGCCCAGCCAACCAAACTAACACAGAACTGATTCGATTCACAAGCACGGGTGAACACCTAGTAAATGTACATCGATAAAGAACTCCTTAAACTTCTGTTTCGTTTTCTTTAAAATACGCTGCGTCAGTAAAAGGCTGGTTCATTTCGATTTGCACACAAAAAGAGAGATTGGGCAATGGGATTAAGTATATTTCCCTGTTCAGCGCCACTTAAAAGGCAGTCCTAAATATTCTATATAGCCCAGATTCAAAAGTTAAGCTCATGTCTCTATACAAAAAAAAAAAAGGTACAAAGTCAAATGGTGCCATTATATTACATCAATTATCCATAATATCACAGTGCTAGTTTTTAAATGGCTAAGAGAAGAGAGGCTTCAATAGATTTAAAGAGTTCTGTAGCCATGCAAACCCTTTTTGTGTTGCCACAGATTGCTGATCGTAGCCTTACTTGAACAAGGCAATTTCATTTAAAAGTGCTAACTGCAACAAATTCAGCTTGCTCATGTTTAGTTTACATTTTTCGTGTTTACTTTAATAATCACTGGAATGTATTTCCGCAATGCGATCCGCTTCCTCCCAAAGGAGATTTAAATGATATGAACGCCAGCCTGAAAAGGTAAACTTTTTGAAAGGAACAGTTCTAAAGCCTACGAATTCCTGGTCACATACTAACTTAATATTATTATTTTTTTAAGGAAAAAACCCCCCTTTTGCAATTTTTAAATAGATCACTCTGACATGTCTTCAGAATATGCTAGCTTTCCGGTTAAGTTCACACCAAATCTCCGACTTCTGGCCCACTGAATGAAGTTTGTCAGTCATCATCCTCAGTTCTGGTTTCAGCGGGTTCTGTACTGTCTCCCATGTCCTGATGTGGCGAAGCACCTGGAGGAGAAAACATTTACTGGCTGTTTAGTTTCAGATGAACTTTCACTCGTCTGCAACATTCAGCCGCCTGAAACAGTCCCTATTTCATGCTAAGATCAACACTCTTGCAGCACTTGACTTTATCTACCCCTTTCTCTTTTTTAAAGCAATTAATTGATTTGTTTTTTTAAAGTGCCAATGAACAAAAAGGGGGCAGGATATAAAAAATGTAAACTATAAAGTGTCACCCCCGGGAAGGACAAAAGTGTGGGTTGTAATCCATTGGTACAGTCAAATGCAACATTCCTTATTTTCCTAGAGTGGGCACAGACAGGGGAACCTCCAGTCAGTGTAACTTCCTGTTCCGCTGGTCTGGAACTTCTTCCCCTTGCATGTGATCTGGGAGATGGGCATGACTCTGGCTGACTCCACAAAAGAGTCGAGTCACGCAGCCATTTTCTCACTTGCAGTTTTGTCTCTTGTTCATCTGGATACTGCTATTGTCTTGTTCTTATCTTTTGCTGCCATGCTGCTCTCCTGCAGCCATTTTGATGTCTAAATGTAATTTTGCTGTCTGCTGGCTCTCAGCCAGCAGCACATGAGTTCAGTCTCCCTATGACATGAACTCACAGTTTCTTTGTGTACCGTAACTACCAAGTAAAGCCTGCCTTTCAGGGATCAAATCGTGAACTGAAATGTGAGTAAACTTTCTGTTACCTAACTCAGAACGACTCTTGTGTCTTTATTCTTTTAAGAGGGATTAAAGGGGACACCAGGAAATAATCTTAACTAAGAGATTCAAACGAATCTGCAAACTAGCTTCCAGCGTGAGTGAAGGGAGGATAATACTTATTCAATATATCCTTTCCTACAATCCTTAACATTCCCACAAAATAATACAAAGATACAGCTCCAAAGGGATAATAATACTCATGTCATCTACCCCTTTCTCAGCCTCTTCATAGGAACACAGAAAGCTGTCTTATATGGAGACCTCATCCACACTACACACTTGAATCAACATCATAGTACTCTAAAACAGTCATGGCTCCCCCCAAGGAATCCTGGGAAGTGTCATTTGTTAGTGGCACTGAGCGTTGTTAGGAGACCTCCCTAATCCCCTTGTGGAATTGCAATTCCCAAAATGGCTCGATGTGTCAGAGTGGTGCATAAGCGCATCCTTGCAGAGAGAAAAGTCAAGAAATGGTTAAATGAGAGCCAGTGTGGTGTAGTGGTTAAGAGCGGCAGTATTGTAATCTGGTGAACCGGGTTCGCGTCCCCGCTCCTCCACATGCAGCTGCTGGGTGACCTTGGGCTAGTCACACTTCTCAGAAGTCTCTCAGCCCCACTCACCTCACAGAGTGTTTGTTGTGCGGGAGGAAGGGAAAGGAGACTGTTAGCCGCTTTGAGACTCCTTCGGGTAGTGATAAAGCGGGATATCAAATCCAAACTCTCCTTGTCTTGCACCTGCAGCTCAAGGTCATGAGCTAAAGGAACTTGTGAGGTGTGTCAGAGGCAAATAACTGCGCTAAGGAGAGTATAAGTGGTCTTGTGTTATCGACAATCTGTGGACTGGAACCTAACCTTCCCATGTTGGATCGCTGCTGGGATGGTGCTTTGCTGGAAAGACTCTATTCTGCTCTATTCTGCAAGCTGCCAGTCTGGAACGAGAGGCAGACCGAGGTATGATCCCTTTCTACTGAATGTGTTTAACTACACAAGCGATCGAATAATAATAATATTATAATAATTTATTATTTATACCCCGCCCATCTGGCTAGGCTTCCCCAGCCACTCTGGGCGGCTTCCGACAGAGTATTAAAATACAATAATCTATTAAACATTAAAAGCTTCCCTAAACCTCTGAGGACCCTAGGAATGCTAAAGAACTGTTCTTCTACTACCTGTCAGTAAAATATACTGCTGCTGACCTTACTCAACTATCCGGCATATTTTCTTCTACAAGCAACGCTCAGTGCTCAATGACACAATTCGGTGTGGAGCTGTCTGCTCTCTTCTCATGCCGTAACACAACGATGAATTCCTCTTCCCAGGAAAGTCTGGGAACTGTAGCTCTGTGGGAAGCCATGGCTGTTTAAAGTGGCGTGACACCGCCTCACAATACAGAGTGCAGATGGGGCCTTCATCAGAGCACCAGTTAATCTACCTCAGCATGGTTGCCAGAAGTCGACAAAGCCTTCTAGGAAAGCACTCTGGCGATTGTCAAAGGGACGCACCGGGGTAGAGATGCTTCGTCCTGCTGTATCCTTTTCAGAGGGGTGCAGGCCTCTCCTTGGAAATATTGGGGGGCCTGCCCCTCCAGATGGTGCCCCCTGCAGGGGGGGCCTCTAAAATAAGGTAGGAAAACTTGGAGAAGACCACTTCTGCATTCCCACGGTCTTCAGATAAGCAGCTTGGAGGGTGACACAGAAAGGAAGACAGGAGAGGCCTCACAGCTCTCAAAGAGCTGGGAAGGGATGTTAGGAAATCGGCAGATTGTACCCACAGTCCCTGTGGCTTCGGAGGCAAAGGGGCATGTGGGATTCTGAGGGGAGCTAGGAGGGTTGCTCTTCTTCCTCCCCGATGAAGAGCAGGGCCTCTTGTGCCCGAGGAAAGAGCAAGAATGAATTCCAGTCGCCCTCTGAGGGTGAAGTAAAAGAGGTTCTGGAACATTTCGTGACTCATGAGGTGCATAGCAAGTTCCATGGCACTTCGTGTCTCTGAGGGGCAAAGAAAGAACCAGCCCTATGACAACGGGATAGCTCAGTCAGCAAGAGCATGGCACTCTTAATCTCAGGGTTGTAGGTTTGAGCCCCACGTTGGGCAAAAAGATTCCTACATTGCAAGGGGTTGGACTAGATGACCCTTGTGATCCTCTCTGACTCTATGATTATGTTACTTTATTAGTTCAGTACTCTGAAGGGTGAAGAAAGAAGCTTTGCCCTATAAAAGGTGACCTATGAATACACAGTCAACCAACTAATCAATGCAGCAACTAGGGACAGTATTTAGGGACAGTCAATGAGGAGGCTCCAGCTTGTCATATTCTTTTCCAGGAGATGTTGCACAACAGTGAGCTGGTATATAGGCCTGGCATACCCTTCCGCCATTTTGAAAGTGCCATTTCAGGCTCCCCTCCCACCCCCTGGTAGAGGATAAATTAAAATGACCCATACTTTCAAGATCCATTTTCTGCTGTTGAGCCCTCTGTGCAGCGAGAGCCTTCTTGTCCTCCATGGATTTCAGATCGTCCGGTGGCCAACGTAGCTCTCCGCTTTCAACATCCCCCGTCTCAGATGGCTCTACCACAATGGAGGGTAATCTTTTCGACAGCTTGGGGTACTTTTCGTGTGCCTCTGGAAAAGCCTAAGGTGACATTTCATTTCATTTTTTACATTATTTATTATTTTTTGACATTTCTCAACAGAGAGCAAGGGGCAGACAAGTCTGGCTCTCGGGCGCATCGACCTGCTGGGGAATCCATCAGGACATGCCCTACGAAAATGAACGTGAACTACACAAAAGCAAGGGGGTTGTTCTTGTGCAGCTCCTGTTCAGCTCAAGGAGACGCGCAGAGGAGAATTTTCTGTGGATCATGCTCCATATTAATTAGTGGAAGTTGAGAAACATTTGCATTTTCTGCTTCACACACCAAAAAGATTTGAAATGTTCGAAGACAAAAGCAAAGATTCATTAACAAGCTGATTTTTCCAAATTTCAAAAAAGAAGAAAGGTCTTAACAACACCTAAAGCTCAAGGTCAAGGACCCACGACAGTTAAGTCCAGTCGTGAACGACTCTGGGGTTGCGGCGCTCATCTCGCTCTATAGGCTGAGGGAGCCGGTGTTTATCTGCAGACAGTTTTTTTCTGGGTCATGTGGCCAGCATGACTAAGCCACTTCTGGCGAACCAGAGCAGCGCATGGAAATGCTGTTTACCTACCCACCGGAGCGGTTCCTATTTATCTACTTGCACTTTGACGTGCTTTTGAACTGCTAGGTGGGCAGGAGCTGGGACCGAGCAACGGGAGCTCACCCCGTCGCGGGGATTCGAACCACTGACCTTCCGATTGGAAAGCCCTAGGTTCAGTGGATTAGACCACAGCGCCACCCGCGTCCCCTAACAACACCTACTTTTAAAATAAATAAATAAATACCTAATATGTTTGTGGAAGGAGCAGCTTCCTCATGACCAGTAGGTTTGAATGCAATATCTTCCTGTGGTTGTATGCCTTGTTGAGAAAGTTATTTTACTGGGGAGTAATCTGGAGGAGAAGGGACCCAGGTGGCGCTGTGGGTTAAACCACAGAGCCTAGGGCTTGCTGATCAGAAGGTCGGCAGTTCGAATCCCCGTGATGGGGTGAGCTCCCGTTGCTTGGTCCCTGCTCCTGCCAACCTAGCAGTTCGAAAGCACGTCAAAGTGCAAGTAGATCAATAGGTACTGCTCCGGCGGGAAGGTAAACGGCGTTTCCATGCACTGCTCTGGTTCGCCAGAAGCAGCTTAGTCATGCTGGCCACATGACCTGGAAGCTGTACGCCGGCTCCCTCGGCCAATAAAGCGAGATGAGCGCCGCAACCCCAGAGTCGGACACGACTGGACCTATTGGTCAGGGGTCCCTTCACCTTAATCTGGAGGAGAGTGGGTTTAACTGTTAAAGGTTTATTTTCTCAATTTGGATGTGGAGTGTTTTTCACTCAAGGATGAACACGTCGGCTTGAAACATTGAGAAAATGAGTTTTAAAGAAAACCTTCCTTGCACACTTGTGGCTGCCTCTCTACAAAGTAATGATTTGAAGTCATTCTCATTGGAATGAGAGCCAGGGGTCCCTCCACCCACAGCCTCCACGTTGCCTGCTGGCTAAAGTAGTTGCCGACCAGACATGGTTGCCATGGAGGCAATTGAAAAGGAAAAAAAGGTTTAACATTCACACTCGGTCTCTGGTAACAAAAGGCAACGCTTGCACTACTAAATCAAGACCTTCATCTTCAACCCTTTGTGCTTTACTAGCAGTGCTGCGTTATTCATGGTTTCTTGGGGCAACAGTCCTTTGCTGTGATGCGTTGCTATCGACGCCTCATCATTCTGGGGAAGAATATGGCGCAATGCAAACAACAACAACAATAACTGGTGTTTAATAACCCGCTGTGAAAATGCGTGACAATCCCCAACCCAAAGCACGGTGTATTATGCTCAATTAACAAATATATTTTGGTAGGCGCAGAGAGGATTGTCAGTGAGCCAAATAAATAAATAGCTGGAAATATAAGAAGAGCCTGCTGGAACGTCAATTCCAGCATCCTGTTCTCACAGTGGCCAACTAGAAGACTCTTGTAAGCCAGCATTCCGACAGTGGAGGTAGCAAATACCGTATATTCTGGCGTATAAGACGACTGGGCGTATAAGACAACCCCAACTTTTCCAGTTAAAATATAGAGTTTGGGATATACTCGCCGTATAAGAAATACGACCCGGCGTATAAGACGACCCCCGACTTTTGAGAAGATTTTCCTGGGTTAAAAAGTAGTCTTATACGCAGGAATATACAGTACTTGGAATGGATCCGTCAATGTCAATAGGGATGGTTGAATCCATTGATTCAATTTGATGACTAATGTAAGTCCACGGATCTCAATGAGGGGTCTACCCCGAGGAGGACTTATTTAGATACGACACTCTGTCCCAGGCCACCACCATTATATGCTTTCTCATTCATCTTGGTGCTGTCAATGCCACTTGTCGGATCATATCATTCAGGAGAATGAATGCAGCTCTGCAAGGGAAAAGATGCCTCATTCATTCGAGCACATTTCTGGCCTCAGCCCTGTATAAATATGTGTTGCCTGCCTGACCACCTGTTGAGTGGCAGTGGTAGCTATTCTCAATCTCAGAGCTGCCTATGCAGTTAGCACGAATCCTTTTTTTTTTTTTTAAGTGTAACACTCAAAATAATAAAAGCTCGTTCTGTTGTGAAGGACTACATGAGTCCTCTATACCCAAGTACCACTGAAGGAGAGAACAGTAAGAAGAAAAACACTTAGTAAGTTAATATGTCTGTGTGGGTGTACATGTTCTGTTGCACTAAGTTCCAGAAACTTGGTGGATGGTGGATTGTGACATTTACTTGTAGTTCTTGAGTTTATTCCGAGGTCTGGAGGAACTGGTCAGAAATATTTGAAGGTCTATCAGTAAATTTCAAGTCCTCCTGACAGCTCTCAGCAAAATGTCATCTTCATTCTCATCAATTGCCTGGCAGAAGAAATTTGCCATGCACCATGGGATGCTGAGCTGCAGGCTGGTGAGGCCACTCTTGCACCAACAGTTACATTACAGGCAGGCATCAAGGATGGAATTCAACATCAGGATAGTAGTAATTTCCCCCATATGCATTTGTGTATGTTAGTTTCACCAATATATACATGTTATGCACACTTTTATGGGACGCGGGTGGCGCTGTGGGTTAAACCACAGAGCGTAGGGCTTGCTGATCAGAAGGTTGGCAGTTCGAATCCCTGCGACGGGGTGAGCTCCCGTTGCTCGGTCCCAGCTCCTGCCCACCTAGCAGTTCGAAAGCACGTCAAAGTGCAAGTAGATAAATAGGAACCGCTCTGGTGGGAAGGTAAACGGTGTTTCCGTGCGCTGCTCTGGTTCGCCAGAAGCGGCTTAGTCATGCTGGCCACATGACCTGGAAGCTGTACACCGGCTCTCGGCCAATAAAGCGAGATGAGCGCCGCAACCCCAGAGTCGGACACGACTGGACCTAATGGTCAGGGGTCCCTTTACCTTTACCTTTACAAACCACAATCCAAGTTCTGACATTTACTATAACTAACACATATTGAGAAGAATTCACACAGCAGGCATAGGAATTGTTACCAGTAATATCAGAGGCATGAAGAAACATGTGATATTCTAGCATCAGACATAATTCCCCAAAAGATGCCATCCAGATCTGCGGCAACATCTGAGTAAGAAGCGCTCATACGGTACCTTTCATACCTTGTTCCAAACCCCAAATTAATTAAAAACTTAAATCTCTAAGAACTGCAATGCTCTACACTCAGTTGGGCTTAACTTCTGGGTAGACATGCTTAGCATGGTAACAGTGCAATTCTACATGCATTTACTTTGGTGTAAGTTCCACTGTGTATAATAGGATTTACACTGGGGACAAGGATGAGTTCCAAATGAGGATCCTTATTTATTCATTTGTTTATTGAACATGCACTGGCTGTGGCTGATGTAGTCCAAAACATCTAGAGAACATCAGGTTGATGAAGGCTGCCATAAAGGTGCAAATTAGTCTAAAGAACTGTATGTCGCTTTAAAGACATTAAGACTGCAATCCTAGCCACACTTGCCTAAAGGTAAGTCCTACTGAACACAATGCAGCTTACCCCTGAGTAGGATTAGACTTAACCGTGGATGCTTTTAAACCAAGCTGCAAAAGTTGATTGAATTACTACTGTTAGGTCCTGGGGAAAACTGAGGTCTCGACTCAGGTAAAAGCCTGGCCTACTAAACCTCTGTGGTTATTAACTCAGTCTGAAAAAAGTCCATTTGGGGAACAGCTTGGGATGCCTATGGATTGCTCTGACGGCATCATTCTCACCTTATTCTTTTGCATGTTAATCCCCTGTAAATGGACGCCAGCCAGGACAGAGAGCAGCTCGCCAGTCTCTAAAGCAGAGGTCCAAAAACAGCTGTCCAACATCGCTGCAGCCAGAACGGGGTACCCATTCCAAGTGTTGACCGTTCCAATGCATAAATCAGGACTGGGTAACCTGCGGCCCTCCAGATGTTCTGGACTATGATTCCCATCATCCCTGACCATTGGCCGCACTGAAAGAGGCTGATGGGAGTTGGAGTCCAACATCTGAAAGGCCACAGGTTCCCCATCCCTGCTGTAGATCCTGGATATACCTTTTCGGTTTTATGCACTTAACTGATGAGACGTCCAAGTGGCTGGCTGCACACCTGACTGCTCTGCCTGGGCTATGATGAAACATTGTTAGCTGCCATTGAAGCCGAGATGAATTTCGCCCCAGGCTTCAAAGGAACAGCAAAAGAAGGAAAGAAGAAAGCCAGGCTCCTACTCCTTATAAAACATTTTTAAAAAGAATTCTATTTATATATACGGTGTACCTGTAGCGTATCCTTCTCACTTGCTCCAGGAAGCTGAATACTTTTGACAAACATTAAATAGATAAAATGAGTTGGCTGTAGCATGGTGTGTAATTTGCCTACATTTACCTGGCTGGAGGTGCCTCCTTCTTCCTCAGGCTGGCTCAAGGTAAATTCCTCCATAACAGGTTCGCGTGTGTTCATCACCTCCGTCATGCTGCAATTAGGAGAGGTTTGGATGAATTCCATACACAATTTAAAAATCTACATCGAGGGGTGGCCAAATGTGTCAACGCTGGTTTCTTTCCACCTCTCATTTCCCCAGTCTTAAGTTCAGTTTGCCACATTTCTACATCATTTTCCATTATAAAAAAACACCAACAACTCACAAAAATAATTGCTTTTGCACATTTTGTTATGTAGCTCTCCCCAATTTACACATATTTGCAAGTCCTTGCACCTAATGCATCGTAACGCTGTATGCAAAATTTCCCCATGTATATACGTTTTTGTAAACATTTTTGTCTGCTTTTTTTTGGCAAAATTTGGAGAGGTGAATATTTCAGGAACTGTGAAACTGATAGGTTCACATTAAAGTAAGAACTGAGATGAATTTCCTACCCCGATATACATATACATTATAAAACTCTGTGCCCCTTTAGAATTTATATATCTATATTTACACTACAAAGTGAAGTAACCTTTGACACTTGAGGTGCGTATTTTTAGATGCTACTCTATTCTTGAGGCTATAATTTGTTTTAAGCTGTTTGTAATGTTGTACGTTCAATGGTTGTGCCTCACCCTTAGATCTCAGGGCGAAGGGTGGGCAATCAATCAATCAATCAATCAATCAGCAGCAACAGCATAATAATAACTGTAGATCCATTTAATGGAACTGTGGGGGAACTGTTCAGCACAGAATACCTTTTCAGAAACGCAACGGAACCGCCCTGCTCACAGCTCTGCCAGATGGGTGCTCCTCTGTCTGGGTTCTGTTATGCAAAGATCTTTAAGAATCCTACCCTTATGAGGTATGCTTGGAATTCACAGGCACGCTGATGCTATTCTAGGGTGTTCTGAGGTTCTGCCCAACGGAACAGCCTGGAGCAATCGTTTTATGAAACAGGTGAACTGTCAGTTCTCCTCCCCCCCCCCCCCCGGCCTCATTCACTTCATTACAAGGGAACACATTCGGGGTTAAGTTTGCCAACACCTGTCTCCTTCCCCACCTGCTCTGGCGCCCTTCCAGAAAGCGGTAATGACCTCAGCGAGACGTGAATTCTATGCTTAGGACAATTGTATGCAGTCGACGTGGACTTAATCTGAGTCAAGGTCAAGTCTATAAAAAATTTTTAGTAGTGTTGCTAATAGGCAATGTTCTGCCTTACTACGCCTGTGATGGCCTGGGATTCAGACTCAGATGCTGAACCTGAGGGATCCCAGCCTGCACAGGATCCCCTGCCTCCAGAAACAGCAGAGCCGGGGCTAGGGCCTGAGTCTGAAGGGTCCTCACCTGTGCTGGATCCTCAGGTGCAGGCATCGGCTGAGTCTGCTCTGGCTCCTGATGGGATGGAGGAACCATTGCCTGCAGGTGCTCCACTCCCAGCCCTGTCAGGGGAAGCTGAGGTTGCCTCTGGGTCCGGTAACCCTCCAGCCTCTCCTGAGCTGCAGAGGCTCAGGGCAGAGAGGCGAAGGGAACTAAGTTCCCGCAGGAGGAGTGCTCGCCTCCAGGCCAGGAGAGGCGAGTCACCTGAGGATCAGGGCCGCCCAATGCCTCGGGGCAGATAAAAGCCAGCCAGCCCCAGCCCCAAGTTGCAGGAGCAACATTGTTGGTGACCAGTTCCTGCTTGAAACCTGTCCTGCTTCCCTGCCTGAGCTCCTGACCCGCCCTGGTTCCCTGCTTGCCTACCTGTTCCTGACTTTGCCTGACTCCCTGACCTGCACCCAGCTACTACAGACTGCCTTTACGTTGCACCTCTGACCACGGACCGGACTTGGACCTCGCCTCTCGGGTAACCCACGGGACCAGCACAACGCCAAACATATTGTTATCTTCACCCACATTATTAGGGTCACTTTTATGTCCTCGCCAACCTTTTTCAACCCCTCCACCAACATTTGGCTTCAGCCCTATCCACCACCAATACATGGCCCCAACAGATGACCCCCCCCCAAGGGAATGCAGCTGTCAACTCTTATGCTAGGAAACAGATTGAAGTTACATGGACAATGCTTCTTTGAAACGTATGCTTTTACTCTGTCCCATACTTACTAAGTTTCGGGAGAAAGTGCGGGACACTTGTAAGATTTTCAGAGGTGAATTCGCTCCTGAACTATATACCCATTGTATGGAAATTGACAACAGGACAGCGAAAATGGATTTTATGCACCCTAACGGGGTGACATGACAACACTGGCAACAAATGAGCAGACACCTTATAGACACAGACCTCCTTTGGATAAATACAATGCTATTTGGAATGAGCTGACACAGAATATATTAGGTTATTGAAAAGTATATGTGTATTAGGATAATAAGAACATACATATCTGTATATTAACATATGGTAATGTAACACTGTTGTTTCTTTTTTTCATTATCACTTTTTCTTCTTTTTCTCACTCTGTCTTCTCATAAACGAATTTCTCTTAACAAAATATTAATAAAAATATTAAAATAAAAATAAATAAATCAAAAGTTCCCTTCCTGTAGCTGAACCTCAGGAGCGGAGGACAACCAGATGGCAGGACAACCATTCCCCCTACGCCAGAGGTGGAGAACCTCTGCCTTGTGGGCTCTCCATTGGGCCTGCCAGGCCACTTTGGCCAAGTCACACCCACCTGCCCTACACCATAAGGACATAAGAAGAGCCCGCTGGATCAGGCCAATGGCCCATCCAGCATCCTGTTTTCACAGAGGCCTACCAGATGCCTGTGAGAAACCCACTAGCAGGACTTGAGCAGAAGAGCAATTCTCCCCTCCTGTGGTTTCCAGCAGTGGCATACCTTGGTAATATGGCACCCTGTGCGAGGCCAAAATTTGGCACCCCCTAAGCCCCCTCTCTTGCTTCCCAAAGCCGGGTAAGCGAGGTGCCAGGCTTTGGGAAGGAGGCATGAGGCTCTGGGAGGGTCCAAGCAGTGGTGTCGCGAGGGGGACAGGGGGCGGTCCGGCCCGGGTTCCAGGGGAGGGGGGGTGACACTTGGGCCGGTCCTGCCCTGCCGGAGGGCCCTGAGCAAGCCGCAGAGCGAGGCAGCCTTGCCCCGCAGCCTGCTTGCAAACCTGCTCGGCGGCCTGTGAGCAAGCCGTGGAGCAAGGCCGCTCTGCCCCGTGGCCTGTCCGGGGCCTGCCCACCGGCGCCGCTATGGGGCTGCCGCGCGCGAGCGCCGGCTCCTGGGGCTGCCCCATCCGTGCGGACGGGCAGCCACAGGAGCCGACGCTCACTTGGCGGGTCGCTGCGGGAGCGGCAGCACCAGTTGGGATGCACTGCGCATGCCCGGAAATTCCAGGATTTCCGGGCATGCGCAGTGCATCCCGACCGGTGCTGCTGCTCCAGCGGCGACCGAGCAACCCGCCGAGCGAGCACCGGCTCGTGGGGCTGCCCCGTCCAGCACGGACGGGGCAGCCCCAGGAGCCGGCGCTCGCTTGGCGGGTCGCCGCGGGAGCAGCAGCGCCGGCCGGGATGCACTGCGTATGCCCGGAAATTCCGGGATTTCCGGGCATGCGCAGTCCTTCCTGACGCATGCGTCGTGACGTCACGACGCATGCGCCAGGACGCCCCGCCCCCAGGGGCTGCCTCCGCCCGGCAACGCCGCCCCGGGCACCCAAGAGGCTTCCTACACCTCTGGGTCCAAGAGCCCTCTAGTCTTCTTTCCAAAGCTGAGCACGCAGTCAGGACCCCGCCAGAGCCCTCACGACTCCTTCCCGAAGCAAGCACTTACTAGACTTTGGGGAGCAGGCAGGAGGCCTGGCACCCTGTGCACTGCCCTAAATCCGCCTCTTGTTTCCAACAGCTGGTATTCAGAAGCATAACGCCTCTGACAGAAGAGGCGGAACACAGTCATTGCGGCCAGGAGCTGCTACTGCATGGCCTCCAGTGTAGGGCAGGTAAAAATCTGACTCGGCTGAAAGGCATTTTGCCGGCACGTGAACAGCTGATTGGTGGTGCCTGCAAAGGCCTATGCAAAATGCTGGGCAAGATAAGAGCTTTGAAAGGGCCTTCTGAAGACACGTGTGGGCAAAGAATAAAAATTAAAATAAATCACACTATGACAGGTGTCTGACTCTACCTACCTGTCAAATGCGGCCCATAAGGTGTGTGGGGGGGAGATAGCTACCTGGCCCTTTGGCCAGATTCATTCCTCCTCCTGCCCTGCCCTAACAAAACCCTCAAGTTGTCCCTCGTTCAGCACCAAAACAGCAGGCGTTCATGTGTAGCCGTAATCATAGAGTTACCAAGCCCCACGATTTTTACTCCCACCCTCCGCCCACTCTCCTGAGCAATACTCTGCACTGGTGAGATTCTAGGGAAAAAATCATTTTGATTCCAAAGGCAAATGTTTTCAGGACAAATAATAATTACTGTCAAGCCTCGCGGGCTGCGCACCATGTTGATATGCATCCAGTTCACTGCCATGGACTCTGTGAAGCATATCATTAGGAGATTTGGGGCAAGGTGACAGCAGGATGCTAATGATGCCCAGCTCTACTTCTCTGTAACATCTGAATCAAGAGAGGCTGTGTGCATGTGCTAAGCTGGTGCCTGGATGCAATCATAGGTCTGATATGGCCTAATAAATTGGGCCTAAATCTGATCATACGAGAGACCCTATGGATCAGGCATAGGCAAACTCCGGCCCTTCAGATGTTTTGGGACTACAACTCCTATCATCATCACTAGCTAACAGGACCAGTGGTCAAGGATGATGGGAATTGTAGTCCCAAAAAATCTGGAGGGCCCAGTTTGCCTATGCCTGCTATGGATATTCAATTCCCAGGTCTGGAAACTGGATTGTACACTAGTTGTGATGGCCTGGGATTCAGACTCAGACGCTGAACCTGAGGGATCCCAGCCTGCACAGGATTCCCCGCCTCCAGAACCAGCAGAGCTGGGGCTAGGGCCTGAGTCTGAAGGGTCCTCACCTGTGCTGGATCCTCAGGTGCAGATATCTGCTGAGTCTGCTCTGGCTCCTGATGGGATGGAGGACCCATTGCCTGCAGGTGCTCCACTCCCAGCCCTGTCAGGGGAAGCTGAGGTTGCCTCTGGGTCCGGTAACCCTCCAGCCTCTCCTGAGCTACAGAGGCTCAGGGCAGAGAGGCGAAGGGAACTGAGTTCCCGCAGGAGGAGTGCTCGCCTCCAAGCCAGGAGAGGTGAGTCACCTGAGGATCGGAGCCGCTCTATGCCTCGGGGCCGATAAAAGCCGGCCAGTCCCAGCCCCAAGTTGCAGGAGCAACATCGTTGCTGACCAGTTCCTGCCGGTGTTTCTGCTTGCTACCTGTCCTGCTTCCCTGCCTGAGCTCCTGACCCGCTCTGGTCCCCTGCTTGCCTACCTGTTCCTGACTTTGCCTGCCTCCCTGCCTTGCACCCAGCTTCAGTTACCACGGACTGCCTCTTGTTGCACCTCTGACCACAGACCGGACTTCGACCTCGCCTTTCGGATAACCCACGGGACCAGCACACTAGTTCTGGATGGGGCTGAGCTTCCTGTAAAGGAGCAGGTGTATCATCTGGTGTGCTCCAAGATCCTTAACCGCCATTACAAGCCCAGGTGACCTCAGAGCACCAACTGCCAACTTCAACCAACTACAATGACTTCAGGGCAGGGAGAGGGCCATGCATTATAGAACCATAGAATTGTAGAGTGGGAAGGGACCCCCAAGGGTCATCTAGTACAACCCCTTGCAATGCAGGAATCTCAGCTAAAGCATCCATGACAGATGGCCACCCATTGGTAACTTCACAATTAAGACTACTGTAATGTACACGGGCAAGAGGGCTTTTCCAGATCTCCTATAACTCAGCTCTTTTAGTTGAAGATGCCCGAGGCTGAATCTGAACCTGGGACCTTCTACATCCAAAGCAAGTGTCCTGCCACTGAGCAATGGTTGTACCCCCAATTGGAGCACAGGGGTTACATTTCGGGGGGCCGTGCGTATAAGTGAAATCATGTACAGTGAGGAGCACCCTCTAAACCAGTGTTTCTCAAACTTTTTGCGAACTTGTTTCCTTCCTGTGGCCCCCCGTCCTACCAGTAGAAAGGTAAATGTTTTGTTTGTAAATAGAACGTGTTTTATTTAATTTTTTTTATAATTTATACAACATACAATTACATAAAAATTTATACTTCAAGTATTTCTCAATCAATGTGACCCTTGTGCTTGATGACCAGAAACAAACTTTTTTATACCCGGTTCTATTGCTGTGAGGGATAACCGGAGATCACCTCTGTTCATTATGTTAAGGCGATTCCGTGTTAGGTTGAATAAATAAATTCACATGACTGAAACCTCATTCTCCCAAATACGAAATGCCATGAATGTTTTCTTTTCTTGGTAACTTCTCTCTTTTCTTCACTTCTCACTTCCTTCTAGTCTGTGCCCCCCTAATCTTGTGCCATGGGCCCCTATTTACATGATTTTCACCTGTGCCTTGGAATATCCTGGGGGCTCCCAGGGGCTCCTGGTTGAGAAACACTGCTCTAAAGACCCTCCTTGCCACACACTCTCCAATCCAGACCAAAAATACTATATCCAAAAATATCCACAACTAGAATTAAAGCTCTGGGGCCGGCAGGAGGCTGAAGGACAGGCAGGAAAGCAGCTGCTGCTGCTGCACTACCACGCATGTCAGCTATTAGGCGGGGAGGCTAAGCAGCTGAAACAAGACTTGCTTGCAAGTCTCTTTGGGGCTTACTCCAGCCTCATTGATGTCCTCTTCCGGCCCTTGGGATGGTCTCCTTGCAAGCCACGAGGACCGTCCAGCTCTCTCCCACCATTTCCGGGTTTAATTATTTCCCATTGCCGTGCATATGTGCTATGTCGTGTGAGTCTAGCAAGCGTAAGTGGAGAATCGCCTGTACCATGTTTAACACAGGCCTAAAAACATCCGTGAACCTCTAAGCCAGATGCAGCCTTTCTGCAATGTATGGTGGATCTCCAGTGTATCGAAAAGTCTCCTGTGTTGCCAAGTATCAACAGACTACAGAAATGAAAGGGCCCACACACCCCAAAAAAAGAGGAGGAAGAGGAAGGGGGCAGAAATTGAGGTGCAATACATCGCTGGTGAACTGCGTTCAGTTGTCTGGGACACTGCGACAAGGAGCAATGGCACTGGGAGTAAGTTAGTACCAGGACCAGTGCTAGGGGTTTTGGCGCCCTAGGCGAGGGGGCGGGGCCACGTGACATCATTGCGCATGACGTACGGTGCCCCGCCCCCTGCCGCCGGGTGCCCTGGGCCGGCGCGATTTTCGCCGCTGGTTGGGGCGGCACGGTGCGGCGGCGGGGGGCGAGGGGCAGGCTGGCCAGCGCCCCCTCCATTTTGGCGCTCTAGGCAACCGCCTAGTTCGCCTAAATGGACGCGCTGGCCCTGGTTAGTACTGCTTTAAGGAGGAGGCACTAACTTTCCAAGGGCAAAAAACCTCAAGAGCAGAGCAGATGGGGGCCACAGCCTGTAATGAGATGCTACTGGCATCCCAGCTGCTTGCCATGGGACCTATCCCTTAAGAAACAGCTGCTGCAGACATGCCCAGAATTAGGAAAGACAAATGGCTCTGTCTGGGAGGGGGAAAGCAGAGAATGTTGCATGCCCCAGCCACAACAGATGCCTGAATGAATCAGCTTCTATGCTGATGAAATTAGACCATTCTCCTCTCTGTTCCCTGCTTCCGTTGCACGTAAAGGGGGGATTTTGTGGCGCAAGATGGCAGGACGGGTTATACTTTATGCCGTTCCAGAAAAAAAGAACAGAAAACCAGATACATGGCAGAGGATCAGGTTTGAGCTAGGGGGAATTAAAAACGGCTCACGAACTCCACACAGAAGTGCTTGTCCAAGGGAAGAGGCGAGGTGGGCAAGGAGCAGATAATGCCGTCTGCAGGAGCAGCGAGGCTTAAATATCGAGGTATCTCCTGAAAAATACTCTGCAGAAATACGGCTAATGGGGAGGAATTGCAGCTGCCCATCCATGCAGTTGCAAGATAACAAATGGGCTCCGGGCATGCTAAGAATTCTTTATAGCTGACTGTCAGTCACCAGGAGGTTCAAAATCCCTGAGGATGGGGAGGCATGCAGGGGCTGGAGCCACTGTCCTAGACTGAGGTCAAACCATAGGATGCCTCCCTTATAGTCCACAAGGGAGCTGGGAAGCGATGGGGTGAGAGATCTCGGACAACTGGCAGAATAAAAATGAGGAGCGCAGGACGCTTGGGAGCTGGCGGTTTCTGGCCAGTGTGGTCTCCAGGAAATACAGATTGTTGCAACTTGGCAAGATTTTAAAATAAATAAATAAATGATTTAAATATGTAAGGTGCTGGTCTTCCTGACCACTGTTGTCAGGGGTAAAGGTAAGGTAAGGTAAAGGACCCCTGGGCAGTTAAGTCCAGTCAAATGCAACCATGGGGTTGCGGCGCTCGTCTCGCTTTCAGGCCGAGGGAGCCGGCGTTTGTCCACAGACAGCTTTCCTGCTCATGTGGCCAGCACGACTAAACCGCTTGTGGCGCAACGGAACACCATGACAGAAACCAGAGCGCATGGAAATGCCATTTACACAGCGGTACCTATTTATGAGCTCCCGTTGCTCTGTCCCAGCTCCTGCCAACCTAGAAGTTCGAACATACCAGCACAAGTAGATAAATAGGTACCACAGTGGCGGGAAAGTAAATGCCACTTCCGTGCGCTCTGCTATTCGTCACGGTGTTCCGTGTGCCAGAAGCAGTTTAGTCATACTGGCCACATGATCCGGAAAAGTTGTCTGCGGACAAACGCCGGCTCCCTTGACCCGAAAGCGGAGGTGAGTGCTGCACTCCATCGCCAAATTCGACTGGACTTAACCGTCCAGGGGTCCTTCACTTTTACCTTACCTTTACACTCACATACACAAATCATGATAATAATAAAACAGCCCACAGTGCCTTTATAGGAAAAAAATCTGGTTCCTCATATAGAAGCTGGCAACATAATGTTGTCCATGCCTCTTTCAGGCATATGCTGCCGCTGTGTCCTGTATTGCCTTCTTTCAGGTCAATTACTCTTCTTGTAAACTTTGGTTTAGAAGAAATCCTTGATCTCTGCGGATGTCCCCACACTTTTAAATTATATTCCTGCGATGTGAGGACTAACAGATGGGCAACAGAAGTGAATCCCGAGAGCCCTTATGGCTTCAAAGAGACTTATACTTCAAGGCTGGGAGGATAAACACTCACCATCCATTTCTCAGTAGTCTGAAAATCTCACTGCCCTTTCTACATCTTGTAATAGCCAATATCTGGATTTCTATCGGGATGTATGGACCGCTTATACGAAGTCAGGAAGGACAGATTATTTATATTGTTAATGTCAGCTGATGATGTTTTCATTTTTTGATGTTTCATATTTGCAATAATAATAATAATAATAATAATAATAATAATAATAATATGCACATGCTAGCACCACTTGATCCACCATGGTTTGAAGGTTGATGATATTATGCAGAAATAGCCTGTGCTCCAGTCCTTTCTAGGGTTGCCATAATTTAAAAAGTGAAAATCCAGACACAAAAGTCATTGAGCTTTTTTTCTACAAAATCTCCCCATCCCCAAATAGAGTTTTTACCAATTTCACCAAATAAAAAAAATTTAAAAAAATCAACACTTCCTATATGGCTCTGGTTTTCTCATACATTTTTGCCACTTTTTGAAAATTCCGTCTGGATGCCATTTCCAACAGACGAATCCCAGCTATATCTGGGAAATCCCAGACGTGTGGCAGCCCTAGTCCTTTCTGGACTGTACCACTTCGGGACAGGAAGTGAAGGGTTCAGCTCCCCACAATAAAACAGTGCTGTGAAAAGTTAGCATACTGGCAGGGCAGTTAGAAGAAGACAATTCAGGGGGAGGGGCAGATTTCGGGGTTCATATTATTTTTTTATTCTCACAACAAATTGCATAAGGCAGGTGAAGCTGAAGAGTAGGCTGTGCCCTGACTGCATGCCAAACCATAGTTTCTGAAAACAAACCATCAGCTCGCACTATGAAAGGGAGTAGTGAGGCTTACCTCAGTCAAGGGCCTACCTCAGTCAGGGTTCCAGGATCCAGGGAAGCCTGCGAAGGACGGAGGAAATGTGCCACCTCAGACAGTCATGCCAATTCATGGATGGCAGAGGAAGAGCTGAGGGGTCAACCATAGGACCAAGGCAAAAAGCACAGCCCCACAGGCATCTTCTGCTTACTTTGACTATTTGCATGAGAAGAGAATGAAGAGGTGGTTTTGTGTATGGTTCTGTGTATCCCTTATCCAACCTTAATTAATGTTTCTGGACTAAGGCACGGGGAAATGGAAGTCAATTCTGGTTATGGAATCTCTTTATTAAGCTTCCTGTAACTGGCAATATTGCCGAAGAATTGATGCTTTTGAATTATGGTGCTGGAGGAGACTCTTGAGACTCCCATGGACTGCAAGAAGATCAAACCTATCCATTCTGAAGGAAATCAGCCCTGAGTGCTCACTGGAAGGACAGATCCTGAAGCTGAGGCTCCAATACTTTGGCCATCTCATGAGAAGAGAAGACTCCCGGGAAAACACCCTGATGTTGGGAAAGATGGAGGGCACAAGGAGAAGGGGACGACAGAGGACGAGATGGTTGGACACTGTTCTCGAAGCTACCAACATGAGTCTGACCAAACTGCGGGAGGCAGTGGAAGACAGGAGTGCCTGGCGTGCTCTGGTCCATGGGGTCATGAAGAGTCGGACACGACTAAACAACAACAATAAACTGGCAACAAAGAGACAGAAACCTACGAATTAGAGAAAATTTAAAAAGATATTCTGAAATCATCATTAAGTGCTATCAGAAGGCCAGTGAACTACATCCATAATGAACTCAGTCAATATGAGATGGTTCGCTAGATGTAAAATTAATCTTTCACCCAGGCTCTATTTCACTGTCCAATATTGTGCAAATTTCTTCCAGTCTTTGTCTAAAATTTAAAACACTAATTGCTCATGCACAATAAAACATTTCCTATTTTAATGGCACTTTTTACCATCTCTCACATTACTATTAAATGCTAATATTGCCAGTAATAAATAGTAGCCATAGCAATGGAAATGAAAACAATAAATAGTGGCTAATGAAGCAAAGGAATTAGTTCTCCTTTGACGGATGAGCTGCTCATATGCAGCCTTTATTGTCTTCTAGCAGTGAACTTTTGGGACAACACTCTCCCCTCCTGTGAATTCCAGCAACCAATTGGTGCCTCCAAAAGTGGAGGTAGAGTAAAAGGTAAAAAAGGTAAAGGACCCTCTGGATGGTTAAGTCCAGTCAAAGGCAACTATGAGGTTTGCGGCGCTCATCTCGCTTTCAGGCCAAGGGAGCCGGCGTTTGTCCACAGAGAGTTTTCCGGGTCACGCGGCCAGCATGATTAAACCTTCCTGCTGCAGCGGTACCTATTTATCTACTTGCATTGGTGTGCTTTTGAACTGCTAGCTGCCCAGAGTGGCTGGGGAAACTCAGCCAGATGGGCGGGGTATAAATAAATTATTATTATTATTATTATTATTATTATTATTATTATTATTAGGTTGGCAGGAGCTGGGACAGAGCAACGGGAGCTCACCCTGTTGTGGGGATTCGAACTGCTGACCTTCTGATCAGCAAGCCCAAGAGGCTCAGTGGTTTAGACCACAGCGCCACAGGTAGAGTTTGGTCATCTTGGCTAGTAGTCATCCATAGCCCTTTCCTCTAGGAATCTGTCTAATCCTTGGTAGTTTGTTGAAGCCACCAAATGTTTGCACAATAACATAGATAGATGCAGTTTTCTTGTTCTGCCAGTGAACCATCTATGGCCATCCATGGTCCTCTGTCATGGATGCTTTAGCTGAGATTCCTGCATTGCAGGAAGTTGGACTAGATGAACCTTGGGGTCCCTTCCAACTCTACGATTCTACGACCCCACAAAGGCATTATTTATTTTCTATGAGAAGGAGATAAGTTTGCAACTGGGAACAAATGCTCTCAAGAGTACAGTCTGCCCGGAGGACACATGATCTAATTTTGAGAATTTGAACCACACATGAGGCAGTTTGTTTTTTTAAAATTAATATTATTTTTTGACAAAAACAGGAAGAGGAGGTTGAGCACATGATAATAGCCGCAGCATCTGAGCATGAATATCACATTTACCTTCCAAGCACATGAATGGATGCTGTCTCCAGAAAAACCTATGCCTGCTGCCAATGTTCGCTTTGGGGAGGAAGTGTTTGTGCAAATTGCGTCAAACACTCGACGTATCTGAAAATGACAACCTTGGAGTGAATCAGAGGATGTAGCGAAAGTGAGGAAGCTTGGAGAAATGGCAAGGAAGGATGAGTGTGACGAACGTGACGGACAGGGAGAGAAGAAAGTCCTGTGTTGGAAGTTTCATACAATTCCAAAGCCAAGAAGAAAACCAAATGCCAGTTCCTGTGTATAAAATTGCTGGGACCAACCAACTCTCTTTTCATGAGTAGAAATGATATCGTCACCTTATCTTTGCGAAGGCTTGTTGAGTAGTCTGCAATACCTGGGGTGTCCCCACCCAAAAGCTGAATCATCATAGGGAGGTAAGAAGCTGACTATGGTGAAGAAGAAGCAGCCTCGGCCCAGTATACCTAAAGGAGCATCTCCACCCCCATCGTTCAGCCCAGACACTGAGGTCCAGCTCTGAGGGCCTTCTGGTGGCTCCCTCACTGCGAGAAGCAAAGGTACAGGGAACCAGGCAGAGGGCCTTCTTGGTAGTGGCATCCGCTCTGTGGAACGCCCTCCCATCAGATGTCAAGGAAATAAACAACTATCTGACTTTTAGAAGACATCTGAAGGCAGCCCTGTTTAGGGAAGTTTTTAATATTTGATGTTTTATTGTATTTTTAATATTTTGTTGTAAGCCACCGAGAGTGGCTGGGGAAACCCAGGGGAAACCCAGCCAGATGGGCGGGATATATTATTATTATTATTATTATTATTATTATTATTATTATTATACTTTTGGTCCATCCAACTCAGTATTGTCTACACTGACTACCATGGGTCTGAGATGGGGGTCTCTCCCAGACTTACCAGGAGATGTCATGGATCAAACCTGGCACACTGCTAAAATGAAGAGAGTTTGGGGTAAGAAGGAATAGGGTGCTGGTTGGTGTATGTACAAGAAGTTCAAGACTCCATTCAATTCTGTTAATCCGTTTCCTGGGCTGAGAACTTTTAAGTTCTTAAGTGTATGGCTTTTGCAACAGACTCGAGTTGGTGGATTTGGGGATTCTAGTTCAAAGAAAATGAAGTCCACCTCACAAGGCCTGAACTCTTCCCACCCCGATCTAAACAATTATTAAAATGGACAACGATAGCCCCCCCAAAAGCACATACTAAGATGGAATAAAATGAAATAACACCAGCAGCTAGGAACCTGAACCAATAAGCCAAAGCAAGCAAAGAACAGAATGATTTAAAAAACAACACACCAGACAAAGCAGTAAATCAAATTAATTCCACCCCCCCCCCAAAAAAAACTTTGAGTAAGTGTTATGTACTGAGCTGAATCCTAGAACAATAGGATCCAGAATGCAGCAGTCTGGTTGGTCCGCAGGAGCCACCCAATCCAGCTCCAGGTGGAAGTGAATCCGCAACCTGATTGGCCTACGGGAGTAGCCCGGAATTAGCCAATCACGTGGGGCCCATTGTGCAAATAATGTATATAAAGCAGACGTTCTGGGGGAACTGGCTTTCCTCGCTACTATGAGCTGAATAAAGAGCATGAAATCCACACTTGACTCCGAGTATATTTCAGTAAGCAAGATAGACTTTGCCTGGAGCCTAAAAGATAACAAAGAAGGTGTGAGATTACCCTTTCGGTGGGTGGGTAGTTTTCAAGCATTAAACATTGTTTACTTGGTAGATACTCCTACCTTTAATTTTCCAGTATTCCACATCGATCTCCCAGCCCGTGGGTGGAAATGTGGTTCTCTAACCCCAGCAGCGTGGGAGTTACAGATGGAAGTGGACGCCGGGTGAAGACGGGTTTGGCATCCCTCCTCCCACCAGCTGTGTCTCCCCTCCAAATCACGCCTGCTGCTGCTGCTTCCCCTCATAGCATTTCCAGCCCAGGTTCCCACACACATGACGGCCTCTGAACGGGTTATGGCTGCCACCTGGGTACTGAATAAGCCCAGTTCCCCCCCCCCCCGGTAGAATTACAGCAGGGCCTTGCTTCTTCGAAGTTCCCGCATTCTCAAAAGTACATGAAAAGTCGCAGTCATGAAAGCTGCTCAGCACACACGCTCTGCTTCTCCCCACCCCCAAGGAATCCTCTGCCAAAAGTATTTTTATGCCAGCCACAGCTATTTCCTCAGACGCAGAAAAGGCGTTTTCGCCAAAGTGAATAGCAGCAGTTTGCGCGCTGCATGTCCTCCGGTGACTTGGATCCCAGCCCAAGCGATTAAACAAACCTTCTTGTTTAGGAAGCCATTTTTTTGCCAGGATTCATAATAGCAGATTAACAACACACTGATTTCATTCAAAGAGGGTGATTAGGCAAAATTGTCCCTTGTCTTCTAATGCGTATTCCTTGACCAAGCCCCGGGCCCATTACAATGAGAGAGAGAGCACACAGGCAGCATTCGGGTTGTGCGAGTGCTCAGCAATTACCTCCGTGTTTCCAAGCTAATATTAATAATCCTGTTCCTCCCAACACAACCCGCCCCCGCCCCCAACTCCTAGAATTCGGCTGAAAGCTCCAGGCAATTTCACCCAATTATCAAATCAAAAACGATGACATCTTTCCTCCTTGTGAAATTCATCACCCAGTTCAAGTTGCTTACATCTGTTTTGAACATAGGACCAGAGATAGTAGCCCTGGGAGAAAGCTCTCTGCTCATGATATCAGCACCTGCTAAAATTCTGCCTGGACCAGTTGACCTGATGTTGCTCTTTGAAAAGGCAAGCAGTTACAAAAAGCTGCTATTGTGCATGGAACAATCTATCTGGATGAGAATACGTAAGAACATAAGAAGCTTCTCCATGAAGCCAGTAGTCCATGCAGTCCAACCAGAGGTCTATGGGAATTCCACAAGCAGGACCTGATTTGTGCTTCCCAGGGACTGGCGTTCAGCCACGGTAGAACATTGTCATTGTGACTAGCAGCCACTGATATCCTTATCCCCCATTAATTTAAACAAACATCTTTTAAAGGATGATACCTGAAGGAGTGTCTCCACCCCCATTGTTCAGCCCGGACACTGAGGTCAGCACCGAGGGCCTTCTGGCGGTTCCCTTACTGCGAGAAGTGAGGAAACATGGAACCAGGCAGAGGGCCTTCTTGGTGGTATCACACACCCTGTGCAACACCCTCCCATCAGATGTCAAACAGATAAATAACTTTAAAAAATTCCTTCCAGTAGCACCTTAGAGACCAACTAAGTTTGTTCTTGGTATGAGCTTTTGTGTGCATGCACACGAAAGCTCATACCAAGAACAAACTTAGTTGGTCTCTAAGGTGCTACTGGAAGGAATTTTTTTATTTTGTTTCGACTATGGCAGACCAACACGGCTACCTACCTGTATAGATAAATAACTGTATAGATAAATATACCTGTATAGATATACCTGTATAGATAAATAACTATGTGACTTTTAGACGGCAGTCCTGTATAGGGAAGTTTTTGATGTTTGATATTTTGCTGTGTTTGATGTTTTCATTTGTTAGAAGCTGCCCAGAGTGGTTGGGGCAACCCAGTCAGATGGGTGGCATAAAATTATTATTATTATTATTATTATTATTATTATTATTATTATTAATATAGCCATCCAAGCTGGTGACCACCACTACCTCTTGTGGGAGTGAATTCCATAAACCAGGCGTTTTGGTGTTCAACGTTTTGGTGCTGACATTTAAAGCCCTAAACGGCCTCGGCCCAGTATACCTGAAGGAGTATACACCCCCATCGTTCAGCCCAGACACTGAGGTCCACGTCCGAGGGCCTTCTGGCGGTTTCCTCCCTACAAGAAGTGAGGTTATAGGGAACCAGGCAGAGGGCCTTCTCGGTATTGGCGCCCGCCCTGTGGAACACCCTCCCATCAGATGTCAAGGAAATAAAAAACTATCTGACTTTTAGAAGACATCTGATGGCAACCCTGTTATCCAATCTTCCAGCAAATTCACGAGGAAATATTAGAATAACAGCCTAGCAATCATTTCAACAAAAGGGAATTTGCCTCATGGCAAATATCTTCAGAAAGCCCATAGCCTCAGAGCAATATTTCAAATTTGCAAATAGGCATTTGTGAATGTTAAAAGATGATCTGGCACCAGAGGACCAAAACAGGCCACACTTTTCTCTCCAAGACAAATAGCACTTTATACGGTCCAGGGTAACTTTGTATATAGGATTTAGTTATGCTTCAGTTGTCCATTGTTTTCTGCTACCTATCGCTGGTGAAAGGGCCATAGCTCAATGGTTAGAGCACATGGTTTTCACGAAGAAGGTTTTGGTTAGGGATCAGGGAGAAGTCTGATTCAGTTCACAATGAAAGGGAACCTACCTAATTTGCCCCTCTCAAAAACAATACAAGAACCGAAACACAGGCATCCTCTGAAATCTGCACTTCTCCGAAAGTTGCAATGCAGTTCTCCAGCCAAGTAATGTGCGTAAAAATGTATACACTGCAGCAAATTGTGCATACAAATGCATATATTCATCAAATCAGCATAAAGGTGCATTACATGAGAGGAAATTGCTTTGCAAAAAAATGTGCATATTGATTAAAATCCGCAAACATGCCACACCAGGAGAAATTCACACTGCAATGCTGGTGAATATTCGTGAGTGCTTTGGTTTCATAGGAAGTTGGTTTAAGATCCTGGCTTGATCCAAACCATAGTTTCCTAAGTTGAAATGGGAAACTATGGTTAAGCGAGGAGAAAAGGCTGCATGCATGGGGGAAAGGCTTATGCAAATCTTGGCTCATTAAGCCAAGTCTTAATTGTTTTAACGCAGCCATTCAGCCCATTTGTTTCTACTGTCAAGGATCTGAAAGCAGCATTCATGTGTTACCTCATTTCACCCTTGCGCCAGTTTTGTATGGTAGGAAAGGCCGAATAGCCAAAGGTCTCCCCATCAGTTTCATAGCCAAGTGTGGATACGAATTCAGGCCTCTCTAATCCCCATAGAGGCTCTTGCAGTACAAGTGCTGATTTAGTCTGTTCTCTGGCTCACTCTGATCCAGTGTGGCGATCCTTATCTGCTGTGTGCTGAGTGCTTCTCTGTGGTTACTCTCTCAGGAGGGACGGGTGGGCAGATATGAACATTTAGCACTTCGGAAGGTTCCTGAAACCAACGGTGGCTATGATATAAAATGTGTAAAATTATTCTCCGAACACGACCCAGCAGAGATAAATTCTCCCTTGTGTGGGGGATCCTGTTTAAAACCTCCCACTCCTTTTTGGATTCAAATCTCTTCTCTCTTCCTCCCTTCTCTCTCCTAAGCAACTGGGGAAAGCGAGGAATGTCAGGGACTACAAATTAGAGAGTTGTTTTCTATTCTCTGTTTCCAGAAGCCACTCTTGTCTCTTCCCACCCACGCTGTGCTTGAGTTCCCCCTGGTTTCTATACGGCCGGAGCTGCCTTCCTCCACACAGATGTGTAGATTAGCTCTAATGATGTTGGTTTTATCTCCAAAAGCCAAGGAGATAAAGCAACTTATTGATGCGAAGATTCAGACGTCTCCGAATGGAGCACACAGCATGCTGTTCTAGAGAGCGAAAGGGAGTGGGAGGCTGCTCTTTCTGGATAATATAGTGGGAGGGGGATCCTACAAATCTTCTGGGGGTTGGAAAATGCCTTTAATAGGCAAAGCCATCTCTTTCCACAGTAGAGAAAACAGAGGAGGCTTTCTACAGCACATTTTGTAAACACAAATATACCATATTTTTCCATGTATAAGACTATATTTTTCCCCAATTTTTTAAACTTTAAAATTGGGGGGTCGTCTTATATACAGAATGTTGCAATTATTTCTTTCTTAATTTTGGGCTCAAAAATAGGGGTCGTCTTATACATGGGG
This sequence comes from Darevskia mixta, assembly GCA_034641385.1. NCBI lineage: Eukaryota > Metazoa > Chordata > Lepidosauria > Squamata > Lacertidae > Darevskia > Darevskia mixta. Next base: position 61,018,443 of record JAWWNH010000066.1, on the reverse strand, counting down.
GCGTCTTATACACGGAAAAATACGGTAAATGCCACATGCATTTCCAAGGGCATGTCCACACTGGGTGATGTCCATTCAAGTGCTGGATGCAAGACACCTTTTTGGGGTACTGTACATCTCCATGTCGTCGTCCCCCGTCCCCAACTATTTGTTGATCTGAAGTGAATTCTGCTGAAAGGGTTACAAAATCTAACCCAGGCCCCAAATCTCTGCCTGGTTCCCTGTAACCTCAGTTCTCGCAGTGAAGGAACTGCCAGAAGGCCCTTAGAGCTGGACCTCAGTGTCCGGGATGAACGATGGGGGTGGAGATGCTCCTTCAGGTTACAATACAAACAAAGTGGCCAGATTTGCAATAGCAGCTCAAGAAAATCGCCACAATTTTCTAAACATCTACACCGTGGATTGCAAGAAAGACCATTCACAATAGTATTTTGTTCTAAATGTATGGTGCGTGTTCAGCCTATATAAACAGAACACTCTGAGGCAATTCTAACCAGACCTCCAAAAAATTAAAAACCACTCATCCATCATTCATGCTTATCTCCATTCATGCTGCAAAAACCTGGGTGTAGCACTCCTAACATCTAGACTTTAAAATGAAGGGCTACCTAAGAACTTAAGCGAAGAGGTTTTTAGCTCATCATCATTATTCTGAGACAACAAGCGATACGTGGGGAAAGAATTTGGGGCCATTTCAGGATTGCAGGCAAATCCTAGACTGCAGGAGCCACAATGGAAAGCTGCATATATTTGTGAGGTAAAACTAGGTCACCACAAAATAAGGCTGAAATTATTTTCTGTGGGGGGAAATCAGACTAGTCCACAAGTGAGACTTATGGGGTCTACTAGAACCTCAAGGTCTACCTCAAATGGAGATCAGGAGGAAAGACACATCCCTAGAATTTTAACTGGTAATTGTTTTATTATTTAGACAGCTTAAGAGGGGGTTGATTAAGTGCTCTGTGCATTTTTCTAAATATAAATAAATAAATAAGGTGCTTTTGAACACGTGGCTCAAACACGTGGCTCAAATCTGTTAACAGTTTCTGAAAAATGCACTCCTCACTTTTTGCTCCTCCTCACAAACTTTCTTCACTTCAGTAGCCTAGTTTGCAGGGCCACTGGAGTGAAACAACTTGCAGATATACCACAAATTGCCCAGGGATCTAACAGTAGATCCCAACCAACCGCCTGCCCACACCTGGACTGGCATACTTACTGAAAGTTGCAATGAATGTCCACTTTGATGCGGAACCAGATTTTTTCATCGTTGATTGTTATTGGAAATGGCTGAAAAGTAGCCACCCCTTGACAGTGCAATGGGTTGGGGTCAATGTTGGCCATACAGAGGCCCTGTTGGTGGTGGCTCCACTGGGGGTTGCCTGGTTGGCTGTGAGCTGTGAAAGGGTCTTCTTGGTGGTATCCCCCACATTTGCGAAATGCCCTCCCTAGCGAGGTGCCTCAGTCTCCCAGCATGGGACCATCCCTGTTACCCAGGCATTTGATAGCTGAAAGTTCTATGCATGGAAACTTTTAAATTATTAGCTTGAGAGCAAGTCATTAATTTTAGGGTTAAACTGGTTTTTTTAGTGGTTTTAATTGCATTCGTATTGATATGGTTTCCACCCTGGGCTCCTTTGCAGGAAAGTGTGAAGTATAAAGCAATTACATACTAATACTAATAATACTCATGGTATAGATATTAATGGGCATGAATAACTTAGGTCATCTAATTTCAGTGGGTCTACTCTGAGTAACACTTAGTTGAATACAACCCATAATCTCCATATTTTGGGGCGAGTACCTCCTTTTCTTTCTAAATTAGTTTTTCGAATGTTTAAACATGACAGCAAGGCAATCTGTCTCTCTTTCTTATCGGTACAACAACCAATTAAAAAAACCCAACATGTTTGAAACTAATCTTGTAATTTCCCTTTGTTGCATCAGCCTTAACTGCTGTTTACGTTAACCGCCACTGTCATAATCTTCTCACCCAGAATCTCATCCGGCTCAAGACTTTGTCTGAGCACAAGACACGTTGGCGCAAGGACCCTTCGTGCCCTTAAAAAGCTGGTTCATGCCCATAAACAGATGAACAAGGAACCTGAAGGCATCCCATAGGCATTGGGTTGGACACTGTGAGAACGGGATACTAGATGAGAGAGCATAGCTGTCAACCCTCCCTTTTTTTGGGGCGGGAAACTCCCTTATTCCAGTGCCGTTTCCCGCTGCTATCCCGGATTGTTGATATCCCTTAAATTTCCCAGATTTCAAAGGAAGCAGCTCCTCTCCCTCCCTGCCGGCCAGGGAGGCTCCTCAGCTGCGTTGCTCGGCTGCCAATAAGGAGTCTGAGACCGACTGGGGGCGGAGCTTGCATGCCTTGTGCAGCCAGACCCTCACGCCCAACCAGACAGACAGCCTACCTGCTGTCTACGCGCTCGCTCTTTGTGTGGTGGAGTCTCCTTCTTTGGAGGTCTTTAAGCAGAGGCTTGACAGCCACCTGTCAGGAATGCTTTGGTGGTGTTTCCTGCTTGGCAGGGGGTTGGACTGGATGGCCCTTGTGGTCTCTTCCAACTCTATGATTCTATGCTGGCCACATGACCCAGAAGCTGTACGCCGGCTCCCTCGGCCAGTAAAGCGAGATGACCGCCGCAACCCCAGATTCATCCACGACTGGACCTAATAGTCAGGGGTCCCTTTACCTTTTTATGAAACACTATCAATTGTTTCTTAATTCATAAACAAAAGCCATATAATACGTGAAAGAAGAGTGGTGTGTAACCACAAAGAAACAATTGAAGTTGCTGGGATAATGAACTGTAGTACACTTTTGAGTGAGAGCCGATCCACGGTCACTTTATGTACCTTTGGGGACTATTAACTTGCTAATGAAGAAATATCGTTGAAGCAGTTCATTATCCCGGAAGAACTGTTCTGTTTGCTGTTTGTTGCTGCTGTGCTTACAGCACTACCCGGCTCCAGTTCATTCTCAACCAAACTTTGATATAGATATGAACCGTGGAAAGGCTTTCTGCCTCAACTTCAGTGCTTCTTTGTGGTTACACACCATTCTAAGCATTCCTGTTGATGGAATATTTATTTGACTTCTATTAGTTTGTGACTTCTTGCCGTATTATATGGCTTTTGTTTATGAATTAAGAAACAATTGATAGTGCTTCATAAATATTGCCAATACATTATTAGTCCACGTCTTGCCTTTTGTTGATCAGATTGTTTCGTGTTGTAACACAGGGGATTTTCTTTGTCTGTAATAAGGGCAGCCTGTAATAAGGACATGCTGTGCTGGTCCCGTGGGTCGGTCTGTGGTCAGAGGTGCAACGTAGAGGCAGTCCGTAGTAACTGAAGCTGGGTGCAGGGCAGGGAGTCAGGCAAAGTCAGGAACAGGTAGGCAAGCAGGGAACCAGGGCGGGTCAGGAGCTCAGGCAGGAAAGCAGGACAGGTTTCAAGCAGGAACACTGGCAGGAACTGGTCACCAACAATGTTGCTACTGCAACCTGGGGCTGGCCGGTTTTTATCTGCCCCGAGGCATAGGGCGGCTCCGATCCTCAGGTGACTCGCCTCTCCTGGCTTGGAGGCGAGCACTCCTCCTGCGGGAACTCAGTTCCCTTCGCCTCTCTGCCCTGAGCCTCTGCAGCTCAGGAGAGGCTGGAGGATTACCGGACCCAGAGGTAACCTCAGCTTCCCCTGACGGGGCTGGGAGTGGAGCACCTGCAGGCAATGGGTCCTCCATCCCATCAGGAGCCAGAGCAGACTCAGCAGATGCCTGCACCTGAGGATCCAGCACAGGTGAGGACCCTTCAGACTCAAGCCCTAGCCCCGGCTCTGCTGATTCTGGAGGCGGGGAATCCTGTGCAGGCTGGGATCCCTCAGGTTCAGCATCTGAGTCTGAATCCCAGGCCATCACACATGTCCTTAGGGGATAGAAAACCCCATGCTCCATTGAGCTGAACATGACAACTTCTAGGATATTGTTTCTTATGCTAACCTGAGTGTTGTCCCCAAAACCTATCTCTTCTGCAATTATTTTATAGTTTGCACGCACCTTTCGCTACCATTACTGGACTAAGTTATATCTCGAGTAACTTAGGATTTCTCTCAACATTCAAGGGTGAAGAAACATTTTAAGTGCAGAAGGAGAAGTGGTTGAACAAGCCCTTTTTGCACTGAAACATAAAAAGGTAAAGGACCCCTGACAGTTAAGTCCAGTCGCAAACGACTCATGCATATATTTTATTTCCTGGTTCCCAGGTTTCTAGCATAGCATGGAAGAAGAATCATCAACATTATTTTCTCCTTCACTGGAGATTTTTTAACAGAAGTTGGATGGCCACCTGCCAGAGATTCTTTAGCTGTGATTCCTGCATTGCAAAGGTTTGGGCTAGAATTCAGGTATAGGCAACCTTGGCTCTCCAGATGTTTTGGAACTACAAATCCCATGATCCCTAGCTAACAGGGCCAGTGGTCAGGGATGATGGGAATTGTAGTCCCAAAACATCTGGAGAGCCAAGGTTGCCTATGCCCCTGGGCTAGATGGCCCTTGGGTTCATTTCCAATGCTGCAGTTTTATTATTCTATGACTGTGCTGCATTTTTCAGTGCCTACAGGGAGCTGATGGCAGACATGATCCTAGTTCCTCCACCACCGTCTCCTCTTCATTTCATTTTAATTTTGGGCAGGGTTTTAAAAATGCGAATGTTCCCAATCCGTCAAACAGAGACGCATGCTGCTCACTGTTCTTTACTGAGCTTGAAGTGCAGCGACCAAATGTCTGTACATGGTTTCCCCCGAGCAGAAGGCTGTGTGGGCAAGTCTTTCGGAACACAAGCAAGGACCAGACAATTGTCAAGACAGTGGAGGGAAATAAAATGTAGGGAGGGGAAAGAAAAAGAAGCACAAGAGATCCCAAAATGTCTGCTTCCCCCTCTCTCTCCTCCTGTCCCTGACCCCTGATCAGCAAATAATGTTCCAGTTTGTTCATCCACACAGTTAAGCTACAGAGGCAAATTATTTACGGCAAGAAAAGAGCAAATTGCCGTATTTTTCTGTGTATAAGACGGTGCTTTTTGCTAAAAAAATAAATAGGCAAAAGTTGGGTGTCGTCTTATACATGGATAGTGGATGCAGAGGGATTAATGGCAGCAGCAAGCAGGAGATTGGCAGCGGCGATTGGGCGTGTGATTGGTGGCTGTGGCAAGGCCTGCTAGTGATTGGCTGTGGCTGCAGCAATTGGGCAGGCGATTGGCGGCTGTGGCAAGTGGGCGGGTGGGCTGTTGGTGACGGCGAGCGGGCAGACAATTGGCGGCTGCGGCGAGGTGTGCGATTGGCAGTGGCTGTGGCAAGCGACTGGCAGTGGCGGGCAGGCAGGTGAGCGATTGGCAGAAGTGACCTTCCCCACCCACCCACCGAAAAAGCTAAATAACTTAATTTCTTAATTTTGGGTTAAAAAAAAATTGGGGTCGTCTTATACATGGGGGCGTCTCATACACGGAAAAATATGGTATGTTGACTGGTGATACATACTCCTAAAAGCTTGGGGCACAAACTGGCTTAAGTTCAGTACTTCCATCCCCCACTGAAGTCCTGAAATCTTTGACTGGGTTGAATGGGCGATAAAATATAATCAGGCTTCTAAGTGGTTTATGAAGCAGAAAGGCCAAATACACAAGCATTAAAATATAAACATCCATATCCAAAATACCTATTTACTCGAATCTAATGCTTACCTTTTGGGGCCAAATGACACTGCAAAAATTAGGGTGCGCATTAGATTCGATGGCACATTACATTTGGCAGCAAATACTTTTTTTGGTTTCAAGGTTCTGAAAATTGAGGCGCGCATTAGATTCAACAGAGCGTTAGACTCGAGTAAATATAGCTTATAATAAAACAATCCCATTAAGACAATACAGTGAGTAGAACAAGAGATTCGGGTCGAGAGACCTGTGGAATCCCTGTGTAAACAGGTGTGTCTTCAAAAGCCGGCGGAATGCCAATAGAGATGACGCCTCGTATTTCAGCGGGGAGTGCTGAAATTTTCTAGACTACTGGAAAATTTCCAGAATACTCGTGTCACTAGGAAAAAGACCACTTCCGTATCACACATGTAGGATTGCACTGTAAGGCTGTAATCCTATGTGCACAATTACTTTGGAATAAGCCTCATGCAATCCAATGAAACGATTGGAGCGGATGGAGGGGAGGGGTGGTGCTGCATATATGGCCACCTGGCCGCCTACTGTTAACTGGGACATCAGGGGGTGGGCCGGGGTGGTAGCAAGGTTAGGACAGTTTGGTCACAAAGATTGGCTCTGCGAGTGCAACTGAGCCACCATGACCTCACTGCCTTCTGCCCCACCATCCAGATATGAAGAAGCAACACCACTGCTACCCAGGAAACATGCATACAGTGGTTGCGGACGGGATTTGCTCCAGTCGGATCCTGAGGTTCTCACAACCGGAGGTGTCTGTTCTGCGCATGCGTGCGGCGCGGTAGAGTGCTTCTGCGCATGCGCGCGGGGCAAATCCCGGAAAAATACTTCCAGGTTTGCCACGTGCGTATCCCGAAGGATACATAACCAGAGGTGCTCATAAGTAGACGTACCACTGTATTACGCTTACATTTTGCTTGGATGGACCACAACTTGGCCTTACATGCACGCAATGCTCATTGCCCACACTCAACCAAAACACTTCTTGCTTTGTCAGACCTGAAAGCCGCAGAGCAGGGCACTCCATCTACTGGGGCACAGCATCCCCTGACTCCGTTTACTTCCAGCTGCACAGACCATAAGAAGCACCATATGGTTGCACGAAAATGCAGAACTTTATTAAGTCAGAGAGAACCAGAAAATAAGTCACATGGGTCAAGACAGCATACGGCATGCCGCACCGACAATGGTGGGTGCCGTCGCATCGTTGTTGACCGTGTGCAATTCAGAACGCAGACCAACTTGGACAAATATTGTGAGTCACCTAATAAACAAACGCCAAAAGCAGAGAGCATTTTTTGGCAGCGACAAAAAAAATATTGAATATGGGTAGGCAATATTCACTCAGCTCTAGCAGGAACACAGGCAAAGAGACAGATGGGTTAGAGTGCAATTCACTAAAATTTAACGGGACATCTGTCAATCATTGCAATTAACTACAGACTGAACCCACAGATTACAGTTTTAATAGGTACTCTCTGTTCTATGGGAGTTTATTTCGAACAATGTATGTATGGTTAGGTTTGTACCATTATAAGGAATTGGTGGATGTCTTGTTGTGATGTCTTTTCTCTTCTTTTCTTTTCTTTTTACAAAAAGCTAAATTCAATTTAAACTGAATTTCCAATGTACTAAGGATTGCCACAGAGCAATGTAATGTAGTGTCTTGGAAGTCAATTCAGTTGCACGGAAAAAGCTGCACTTGACCACGGGGTGAAAAAGAAAGGAAATTGTTAATGAACAAAAAACAAAACAAAACCCCAGCCCTGTGGGTTCCAACACAAGAAACTGTAGCCGATGTGCTGAAGGTAAATGTAAAAGCAAGAGAAGGAACTGAAAATGACAGGCCTGCCACCATTAGATTATTGCAACTTGATGTGTGGTTTTAAGGTCATGATCCTGCGCCTCATTTGGCACTGGGAGTCCTAGGAAAATGCAAGCGTTTTTTGCTTTTGCTTTTTGGTGCAGCTTTATCATGAAGCAAGGACCCATGCCTTATTCTCTCTCCCCCCCCCCCTTATTTGGTAGAATTCTCTTTTAAAGTTTCAAAAGTAGTTAGAGAATGCCTTCAAGAAACCACTGCCCTGAAAGAGATAGGAAGCTGATTTCTACCAGACTACACTATAAGCTGGGACGCGGGTGGCGCTGTGGGTTAAACCACGGAGCCTAGGGCTTGCCGATCAGAAGGTCGGCGGTTCGAATCCCCGCGACGGGGTGAGCTCCCGTTGTTCGGTCCCTGCTCCTGCCAACCTAGCAGTTCGAAAGCACGTCAAAGTGCAAGTAGATAAATAGGTACCGCTCCGGTGGGAAGGTAAACGGCGTTTCCATGCGCTGCTGTGGTTTGCCAGAAGCGGCTTAGTCATGCTGGCCACATGACCCGGAAGCTGTATGCTGGCTCTCGGCCAATAAAGCGAGATGAGCGCCGCAACCCCAGAGTCAGACACGACTGGACCTAATGGTCAGGGGTCCCTTTACCTTTACCTTTACACTATAAGCAGTACTGTATATAAATAAAATAAATGTGAAATAGAAATTCATTTGATTAAGTTGGTTGGGCTTACACACACCCCATGCCAGAGAGACGGATGGACAGACAGAAAAGTGCCTCTGAGCATGAACAGATTGCCCTTCCTCACCAGCCAACCCCATCTCATTCTCAAGCTTTCCTCGTAAGAAAGGTGCCTTTCCATTGAAGACTTCTGTTTACAGGCTGTGGGCAAAGACAGATGCTGTGACAAGAAGACGCACAACTTTTCCAAATTCCAACCAGTCCATGAGCACGTGTGAAATACGACAAAGCACACCCGGCTTGATTTGCTTAATGGCCTGCCAGAAGTATGAGGCCTACCGAGCAGCGCAGAACTTGGGTGCCCTATGCAAAGGAGGCTCAGCGGTTGCTATGGTAACAGGACAAAGTACTGCCACACAGGAGACTGGCACTCGTGCTCCTATCTTCCCCTCGAAAATTATCAGGAGTTATTTGTTTGCTTATCTTTATCCTTATTTATTGGGAGAATTTATATATTGCCCTGCGCAGGCTCATAAGCAATAAAATACGGCAAACAGCAAAAGCACTAAAAGTGCCTATAAATACAACACAGTCACATCACCATCACACACACACAAAAACTATCTGTGTTTAAGAAGTACGTAAAAAATAATTCCAAAGTCTGGGAGGCTGGATACATATGAGAAACCCACAAGCCGGACTTGCAATGGGATATCCTCTAGGCCAGTAGTGATGTGTGGAAGTGAAAGCTGGACCATAAAGAAGGCTGATCACCGAAGAATTGATGCTTTTGAATTATGGTGCTGGAGGAGACTCTTGAGAGTCCCATGGACTGCAAGAAGATCAAACCTATCCATTCTGAAGGAAATCAGCCCTGAGTGCTCACTGGAAGGACAGATCCTGAAGCTGAGGCTCCAATACTTTGGCCACCTCATGAGAAGAGAAGACTCCCGTGAAAAGACCCTGATGTCGGGAAAGATGGAGGGCACAAGGAGAAGGGGACGACAGAGGATGAGATGGTTGGACAGTGTTCTCAAAGCTACCAACATGAGTTTGACCAAACTGCAGGAGGCAGTGGAAGACAGGAGTGCCTGGCGTGCTCTGGTCCATGGGGTCACGAAGAGTCGGACACGACTAAACGACTAAACAACATCATCCTCTAGGCAAAAACCCTTCTTAGCCGGTCACTGTGAGAACAGGATGCCGGACGACTTGGGCCTTTCGCCTGATCCAGCCGGGCCCAGCAGCTGAAAAGGCCCTTACTCTGGTCCCCACTTGCTTTATCTCTAGGTAAAGGGACCCCTGACCATTAGGTCCAGTCGTGTCCGACTCTGGGGTTGCGGCGCTCATCTCGCTTTATTGGCCGAGAGCCGACGTACAGCTTCCGGGTCATGTGGCCAGCATGAGAAAGCCGCTTCTGGCAAACCAGAGCAGCACACGGAAACGCCGTTTACCTTCCCGCCAGAGCGGTTCCTATGTATCTACTTGCACTTTGATGTGTTTTCAAACTGCTAGGTGGGCAGGAGCAGGGACCGAGCAACGGGAGCTCACCCCGTCGCAGGGATTCGAACCGCCAACCTTCTGATCAGCAAGCCCTAGGCTCTGTGGTTTAACCCACAGCGCCACCTGGGTCCCGCTTTATCTCTAGCCTTCTTCTAATCCAGGAGAGGCTTGTTGGAGAGGATCTCAGCAATGAGCATGCCAGCTTGGTCCCCTCTCCCCCTTCCATTGCCATTGCCCTCCATGAGCTGAAGGCCACCTGTCGGAAGCACAGATCCTTCGGGACTTGCAGATGTTCTCTGTGCAATGGAGAACTCTGGAAAATAAGAGTTCTGCGTAGTGCAGGAATCCTCCATGAGTAAAAGCTGGTTCCCTGCAACTCGCAGAAGTGATGGGGACCAGGGATTCCTGAATTTCGAGAACACCCAAAGCAGGTTTCAGATGACAGAGGCACCAGAGAAGGACCTCCACAGAAGATCTAAATAGCCAGGGTGTTTGACGTAGGACGTTCCTCAAGGTACCTGAATGCCATGCTAAGGCTTTAAACATCAGAAAGGAGACTAGAAATCTTCCTCACCAAACAGCGTTTGAAGAACCAGACACCATTGATTTGCCACCTGGCTTGTTCTGTACTTATTCTGACAGCTCCCCTCCCTGCCCCTACATCTCGCACAACAGTTTCTTTTAAGTCAGTTTCCTTGCATAAATCAATTAACACATGCAAATGAGCATGTATGCCTGAGGGGTGTGTGCGTTTCTCCCCCACCCCCGTCCATTTCCTCTAGGAAGTGTGGCAACTTATATCCACAAGGCAGCTTGGTATGCCCAGAATTGGACCTAGGATTCTTGAATCCCAGGCGAAGTTTGAAAAAAACAAACCATGCCGGCTCTCAGTAGAAAGGTGAGAGAGACAGATAACGCATGATTAGACAAAATTGGCAGTATCGCTTATTTTCCGATTCCTCCACTCTAGGCATCGTTCGGTGCCAGTTTCCTGTAGGGCTTCAGCTGGGAATAAGGAACATAAGGTAAGATAGTGAATGCAAACCCTCTTGAGAAATTCAACTCCAACCTGCAACAAAAGTTGGAATTGTTGGGTGGGGGGGAACACTGGCAGCCATGCATTAAAAAAAGAAAATGATTTATATATTGCGCTTCATAATAAGATCTCAGGGCAGTTCACAGAATCCATAGCCTTCCATGTATTGTGGCCTGAACTTGTTCAATTTCATTGACCACACACAGCCCTGAAAGAAGTCCTGTCCAAATGTTGGAAGTGTAAAGAGAAGGAAGGTACCTTTTTCCATATGTGGTGGACATGCCCTAAAATAAAGGACTTCTGGGAAAAGATTTATAATGAAATGAAAAAGGTGTTAAAAGACACCTTCTTAAAGAAACCAGAAGCCTTTCTCTTAGGAATGATAGGGGAGGAAATCCCAAAAAAGGACAATATTTTCTTTTTGTATGCCACGACAGCTGCAAGACTACTAATTGCAAAGAATTGGAAGAATCAGGAGATACCAACAGTGGTAGAATGGCAACTGAAGATGATAGAATTTATGGAACTTGCTGAACTGACAGCAAGACTGCGTGACCAGAGGGAGGAAACGGTGCAGGAAGATTGGAAGAAATTTAAAGTTTATTTGAAAAAATATTGTAATGTTTGAAATTCTTGAAACTCTAGGGAAGTAAATAGAGGTTTCTGGTACAAAATAGGGTAATTATGATTTTAATAAATGATTAGAGGAAAATATAATGGTAATAAATTAATAGGTATTTAAATATGTTAATGAATTTATGATGAAAATATGAAACTGCATAAAGAAGAATTGTAATGAAACCCAGGAAGGGGAGCCAAGGATTTTGGATATAATATACAGCTGGAAGATTGGGAGAAATTGTGGAAAGAAAGTATAAGATTTACTGCTTGTAATGCTTTGAAAGAGAATATAATGAAAATGATGTATAGATGGTATATTACACCAGTGAAATTAGCTAAAATGTATAAGATAAGTAATAAATGTTGGAAGTGTAAAGAGAAAGAAGGAGCATTATATCACATGTGGTGGGAATGTAAGAAGGTGAAAAGCTTCTGGGAAATGATATATAATGAGATCAAAAAAATGTTGAAATATACATTTATAAAGAAACCGGAAGCATTTTTGCTGGGAATTGTAGGAAATAATATTAAGAGACAAGATAAAAAATTGTTTTTATATGCAACAACGGCAGCAAGAATGTTAATGGCACAGAGATGGAAACAAGAAGAATTACCGGCAATAGAAGAATGGCAGATGAAGTTAACGGACTATGCAGAATTGGACAAGATGACAGGAAGAATTCGAAACCAACGGGACCAGGAACTCTTGAAGGATTGGACTAAATTTGAGATATAATTGAAAGACAACTGTAAACAACAAATCACGCTAGTAGGTTTGCAATAAGTTTTGTAAGGTTAACTTTAAGAAATATTATAGAAATAATTTTGGAAAATAATAATTGATTTTGGTCATTAAAAGTAATAGTGAAATATGAAATACAAGAGGAAGTTAGGAAGAGTGAAAATCTTGAGAAGTGTTTGGTAGAAGTCAGAAAACTTGTACAAGATATGAATGTTAAATGTTGTTTAAAAGAATGTATGCAAAAAATCTTTAATAAAATTATATATATATATATATATATATATATATATATATATATATGAAACCCAGGAAGGGGAGGTCGGGGGAAGCCACTTCAAGATGGCAAAGGGAAAATGTTAAATTGATATAAGAGTTGTTTGTGTTTTGTTTGCTTTTTGTATTTGTGTTTTATGTTTTATATCTTATAAAAAGAAAGAAGTCCTGTGGTTGGCGCCTTGGTATTAATAATAATAATAATAAATTTTATTTATACCCTGCCCTCCCCAGCCAAGACAGGGCTCAGGGCGGCTAACATCAAGTATAAAACAATTGATTAAAATACAACTTAAAAAACAAGATTAAAAACAACATTAAAGTGCAGCCTCATTTCAGTAGAAACTCAAATCAAAACTATTTGGGGAAGAAACCGTCAAATCTTCATCAAGGCTAGATCCAGACTGGTCCTACATGGGCCAGAAAAATGCCAGGGAAGTCCCCAAATAGGAGTTCCATCTCAGGAGGAAAAAAGGAAAGAGGGGAGAGGGGATCAAATTGATTCCAAGCCAAAGGCCAAGTGGAACAGCTCTGTCTTACAGGCCCTGCAGAAAGAAATCAGATCCCGCAGGGCCCTGGTCTCATGAGACAGGGCGTTCCACCAGGTCGGAGCCAGTGTTGAAAAGGCCCTGGCTCTGGTTGAGGCTAATCTAACTTCCTTAGGGCCCGGGACCTCTAGAGTGTTGCTATTTATGGACCTTAAGGTCCTCCGTGGGGCATACCAAGAGAGGCGGTCCCTTAGGTACGAGGGTCCTAGGCCGCGAAGGGCTTTAAAGGTAAAAACCAGCACCTTAAATCTGACCCTGTACTCCACCGGGAGCCAGTGTAGCTGGAAAAGCACTGGGTGAATATGCTCCCATGGCAGGGACCCCGTGAGGAGCCTCGCCGCGGCATTCTGCACCCGCTGGAGTTTCTGGGACAGCTTCAAGGGCAGCCCCGCGTAGAGCGAATTACAGTAGTCAAGCCTGGAGGTGATCGTCGCATGGATCACTGTGGCCAGGTTATTAGATATTGCATATAACCAACTATCTGTCCTAGCTGAAAAGGAGATGGGTCCATGAGCTCAGAGGCAGAGCAAACGAACTCTGAGATCTTCAGCAAAATTCCCAGCATGCCCAATTAAAATATCTCCATTAGCAGAGCTTAAGAGAGTCGTTGCAAGTCCAAGGGAGGCCATGCTGAGCTGGAGGCTATCAAGGTCTATGTAATCTGCTTCCAGCATGGCCTGACTCATACCTTTATGTAAGGCACCGTCATACATTCATGTAAAAAAAAACCTGAAAAGTGGGGTCACCCGTTGCACATGTCAATTCATTTGAATCTGTGCACGTGTTAAGTAGTTTAGCTGCATGGTGCATGCAAAACGACTGTTGCTTAACAGAACCCACAGGCAGCGTCCTCTGTACCCATAATATTGACTCCAAAATCAGCCGTCTAGGCTCTGTTTTGCTTTCAGAGGGGGCAGGAATCGGTTCTCAAAAGGCTGTGCTGTGTGACACTTTTTCCCTTTCTTTCCACCAAGCACTGAATGTCTTGCTCGGCAAGCTGGGGAGACATAAAACGCTGCCTTTGTCCAGGTTACGTGTAGGCGGGCAACGCACAAGTATCCTTCCTCCCTTCCTCCACCTCCTCTTCCCGCAAGGCACTTCAGTTGAGAAAACTGTTCTTTCAATCCCTGGCTTCTGTCAAACAACTTATCACTCAATGGTGGCAAATTAAGGGGTGGCTTTGTAGTGCAGGTAAATAGGGACTTAAGAGTAGGGGCCCTCCACACCCCAGGTGTGGCAGACACTAAGCTGCAAGGCTGGAGACAGAAGTCAGCAAGGCGATAAGAGCCCATGCATTGCATAAAGGAGGTCCCAGATTTAATCCCCAACATCTTCAGGTCAGGCTGGGGAAGGCAATACTGAGCTAGATGCACCAATGGTCTAAATCAGTGGCTGCGTTCAGACATAATGCTGAGTCGTGGCATGTGGTTTGTTTAAACCAGGGGCAGCCAATGTGGTACCTTCCAGATTATATATATTTTTATTTATTTGCTGCTTGCATTTTAAGGGAGGGGAGGATCTCTAAGTGGCCTACAACGTATCTTAGAATCATAGAATCATAGAGTTGGAAGAGACCACAAGGGCCATCCAGTCCAACCCCCTGCCAAGCAGGAAACACCATCAAAGCATTCCTGACAGGTGGCTGTCAAGCCTCTGCTTAAAGACCTCCAAAGAAGGAGACTCCACCACACTCCTTGGCAGCAAATTCCCCTGTCGAACAGCTCTTACTGTCAGGAAGTTCTTCCTAATGTTTAGGTGGAATCTTCTTTCTTGTAGTTTGAATCCATTGCTCCGTGTCCTCTTCTCTGGAGCAGCAGAAAACAACCTTTCTCCCTCCTCTATAGGACATCCTTTTATATATTTGAACATGGCTATCATATCACCCCTTAACCTTCTCTTCTCCAGGCTAAACATACCCAGCTCCCTATCTTAACACGTCATAAATAAAGACCAAGTACAACAAAACCCCACATTATAAAACACCTTACGAATTAGGGCATCTTCTTAAGACTCAGAACAAACACTGCACATGGAACACAGCTACAAAGATACAATGAAAGTCCCATGTTTTGAAACATCCTTACCAGCTAGACAAAATATCCTCTAGCTAAACATTGAAATAAAGGGTTACTGATGAAAATCAACAAAACAGGAATCTTTTGTGGGGCTCCAACTCCAGCCATCCCTGAGCTTTGGGGATAGCTCAGTTGGTAGAGCATGAGGCTCTTAATCTCAGGGTTGTGGGTTCAAGTCCCATGTTGGGTGAAAGATTCCAGGGGGCTGGACTCAATGACCCTCATGGTCCCTTCCAACTACGATTCTATGATTCATTGGCCATGCTGATGAGACCTGGAGTCCAGCAACATCTGGAGAGTTGCACATTGACTAACACCAGGGTTCAAAATTTGCCAGGGCACAAGGCGCACTTCACACCAAGTGAAAATGCCCAAGCACCAGGATGGTGTCTGACGTCACCATCTGGAGATGCATGCCTGGGGATCCTTGGATCTTGACTGTTTTCACACACTAGCAACACATCCTGTATAATTCTATCCGTTATATTTTAGCTGCACAATCAGAATGAAATTCAGGGACCAAAAGTGTTGAAGTTGCATTGACTTTTGAGCCGTCTGGCTGAAAAATGGCAACTAGGCATTCCATTTTGGCGACTGTAACTCTGTTTTAAGGAGCCATTCGGCGCCTAGATTATATATCTGAATTTCTAACAATGGTTTAAACCATGATGTCGCATGATTGAGCTCTCGAGTGCTCCCATTTCACTTTTCCCTTAGCCCATCCAGGAGTAAGTCCGGACTTAGCATGACACCCAAACCAACGTTCATGGTTTGTTACTCTCCAAACCACAATGTGAAGCCAAGGTTTGTTCTCGACTTCCCACTGGTTGTGGCTTTCTGAGAGAAGCAAAGCACAAATGCTGGTTCAGACATAAGACAGCCAGTGGGTTGTTTTTGTTTGTTTGTTTGTTTGTTTGTTTGTTTGTTTGTTTCCAGCTGGAGGAAGAGAGATGTGCAAAGAGGAGCCCTTGAACTGCATGCAACTCTTGCACATTGTGGTTTAAGCAAACCACCCACCTTGGCTCAGCATTACATGCAAACACAGCCAGTGTAAGGTGTCTTCCTATGTCCTAACAGTGGTTGTGTGATACCAACCACAACTCTCTCATCTCAAAAACAGTGGCATCAACGATCTTTTTTTGTTCACAAAGTTGTGCATGTTTTGGTGTTGTTACTAAAGTCCGCAAAACAACCACCGGAGATGGGACAAAAAAGAAGCCAGCAATAGCTCAATCACACTCCCTTCAATGGCATGAAAACAACAGTTCCTAAAACCACCCTAAAAAATAGAAAATGGGTTCCCACTCCTTATGTCCAGCAGAATCAAAACTACAGTGGTACCTCGGTTTAAGAACAGCCCTGTTTGTGAACTATACGGTTTACGAACTCCGCAAAACTGGAAGTAGTGTCCTGGTTTGTGAACTTTACCTCGGTCTAAGAATGGAATCCGAACGGTGGAAGGGCACCGGCAGCGGGAGGCCTCGGTTTAAGAACGGTTTCAGTTTAAGAATGGACTTCCGGAACGGATTAAGTTTATAAACCAAGGTACCACTGTATTGCAATTTAACGGATTGGGTTTAAATCCTCCACCCACCCAACTCTCCTAAGTCTGTGAGCATACAGGGGAAATGATAGCTTTTCCCCTAACATGAGGAGGTGAAAATTCCAGCAACTATCTGTGCAAATTAACAGGAACACTGCTTTTCCTGCTTGGCAGTCAGTCTCGGGGTTTATAGAATCTTAGAGCTGGAAAGGACCCCCAAGGGTCATCTAGTCCAACCCCCTGCAATGCAGGAATCTCAGCTAAAGCACCCATGACAGATGGCCATCCAACCTCTGCTTTAAAACTGCCAAGGAAGGAGACTCCACAACTTCCTGAGGAAGACTGTTCCACTGCTGAACAGCTCTTACTGTCAGAAAGTTCTTCTGAATGTTTCGGTTGGAATCTCCTTTCTTGCAACTTGAAGCCATTGGTTCGAGTCCGACCCTCCAGAGCAGGAGAAAACAAGCATGCTCCCTCCTCCATATGACAGCCCTTAAGATATTTGAAGATGGCTATCATATCTCCTCTCAGTCTCCTTTTTTTCCAGGTAAACATACCCAGCTCCTTCAACTGCTCTTCATAAGGCTTAGCTTCCAGACCCTTGATCATCTTGGTTGCCCTCCTCTGCACACCTTCCAGCTTGTCAACATCCTTCTTAAATTGTGGTGCCCAGAATTGGACACAGTATTCCAGGTGTGGTCTGACTAAGGCAGAATATGATCTGGACACTATACTTCTGTTGATGCAGCCTAGAATAGCACTAGCTTTTTTTTGCTGCTGCATCACACTGTTAACTCATGTTCAGCTTCTGGTCCACCAAGACCCCTAGATCCTTTTCACCTGTACTGCTAGTAAGCCAGGTGTCCCCCATCCTATATTTGTGCATCTGGTTCTTCCTGTCTAAGCACAGAACCTTACATTTGTCCCTATTTAAATTCATTTTGTTAGCTTGCGCCCAGCTCTCCAATCTGTTAAGGTCATTTTGAATTCTGATTCTGTCTTCTGCGGCATTAGGTATTCCTCCCAGTTCGGTGTCATCTGCAAATTTGATGAGCATCCCCTCAATTCCTTCATCCAAGTCATTTATAAAGACATTGGACAACAATGGGCCCAGGAAAGAACCCTGAGGCACCCCACTTTTCACTTTTTTCCAGGATGACGAGGAACCATTAATAAATACACTTTGGGTTCGGTCAGTCAACCAGCTACAAATCTACCTAACAGTTACCTCGTTCAACCCACATCTTACCAGCTTCCTCACGAGAAAATCACGGGGGACTTTGTCAAAACAGGGAGAAAGTTCATACCTTAAGCCAGAAATGAACATTACTGCCAGTTTTACAGGGCATAGTGGATTCATTATTTCTATAAATGTAATTGTAGGTGTGAAATTTGCCAACCTGATGGGAAAATGTCAGAAGGCGGGGGTGAGGCTTGCTTTTTTTTCACACCACCAGGTTAACTGCAAGGGAGAAAGAGAGCACTGCTGGGCTGATTAAATTTGGAGCCTTTGAAGTTTCTGAAGAATTGGGAAAAGGTGGAACAAATGAACGCTAAACATAGATGCTGTGGTAATTTGCCAGGTTCCATTTGTGACACAGTTGCGGTGGTGCCCCTGGTGCGGTAAAAAAAATTCCTCAAACCTTCCTTGCACCCAGTTCTATCCAGTTTACTTTCAGTTGTAGGAAGGATCAGCAGTTAGATGCCTAAACTCCTGTAAAAAGGTAAAGGGACCCCTGACCATTAGGTCCAGTCGTGACCGACTCGGGGGTTGCGGCGCTCATCTCGCTTTATTGGCCGAGGGAGTCGGCGTACAGCTTCCAGGTCATGTGGCCAGCATGACTAAGCCGCTTCTGGCAAACCAGAGCAGCGCACGGAAACGCCGTTTACCTTCCTGCTGCAGCGGTTCCTATCTATCTACTTGCACTTTGACGTGCTTTCGAACTGCTAGGTGGGCAGGAGATGGGACCGAGCAACGGGAGCTCACCCCGTTGCAGGGATTCGAGCCGCCGACCTTCTGATAGGCAAGCACTAGGCTCTGTGGTTCAACCCACAGCGCCACCTGCGTCCTGTACACAGTGCTTTTTTATGGGGGAATGCAGGGGTACGCACAGTGGCGAACGGAGCCCCTTGGCCGCCGGGAGCGGCACATGCAGGGGCAGCCCCGGGGGCGGGGCGTTGCTCCGTCCGTGCGTCGTGACGTCGCGACGCACAGACAGACTGCGCATGTGTGGAATCCCGCACATGCGCAGTCCGTGCTGCTGCTCCCGCGGCGACCTTACGAGCCGCCAAGTAAGTCTCCTTTACAGGGCAGCGGGGGGCCCGGGGCTCGCGGGGGGCCCCTGCCAAGTGTTCCCCCCCTCCAGGGTGGAACCCGGGGGCCCCCGCACCCAATGCCCCACCCTTGCTATGCCACTGGGTACGCATACCCTAAACATTTTGTGAATCTAAGCTTGGCCTCATTGAGGGGCAGTATATCAACAGGAGTAGAAAAATGAGAGTACCCCTAAACATTTTTTTAAAGAAAAAAAGCACTGCCTGTACATATCAAGTGGAGAAGAGTGGGAGGGAAAAGAGGCAGGATGTACACAAGGCCTCCAGCTGTTTTGGGACTACAATTCCCATCGTCCCTGACCACTGGTCCTGTTAGCTAGGGATGATGAGAGTTGTAGTCCCAAAAAATCTGGAGGGCTAAGTTTGAGGATGGCTGATATACACACACTGCTTTCAATGGGATGCACACACAAGCGAGTCCACTGCTGTAATGCATGTCAGTTTGTGCAGCTGCTGCTTTTCGGAAGGAGGGAAGCCAAGAATAGTGCTGGATCTTGGAGGGTGAAAGCAGGCTCATTGCTAGGGGGCATGTTAGGGGGTGGCAAGATTACAGGCTTATTGCGGAAGCGCTGCCCTGTTGCCCATCTGGAAGTGTGCAGCTGAAGTGGCCCCCAGCCTTCTGCCTTCTGGGGCAGGCATTTCTTAGTGCCACTAAATTGGATTCTCAGTTTGGCTCCCCTGCCCCGCCCCGCCCCGAACCACAGAAAGAAGAATGCACAGCCTTTCTAGGAAGGACTTCCACCAGATTGTGGGGGAGGAGTACAACCCTACTGCTTATCAATCGATCGGTCAATGTTTATTATGGCAAAAAACCAGCATACTGCCCCGCTGCTTATTCCCCGGCACCTGTCTGTGGAAGCCCCAGTGCAACTGGTGGGGCTCTACTCTGAGTGCCTGACTCCTTGTTGTTG
Organism: Darevskia mixta; assembly: GCA_034641385.1. Lineage (NCBI taxonomy): Eukaryota > Metazoa > Chordata > Lepidosauria > Squamata > Lacertidae > Darevskia > Darevskia mixta. The sequence continues at coordinate 60,998,619 of JAWWNH010000066.1, read as the reverse complement.
GACCAGAGCATGCTAGGCCCTCCTGTCTTCCACTGCCTCCCGCAGTTTGGTCAGACTCATGTCTTCGAGAACACTGTCCAACCATCTTGTCCTCTGTCGTCCCCTTCTCCTTGTGCCCTCCATCTTTCCCAACATCAGGGTCTTTTCCAGGGAGTCTTCTCTTCTCATGAGGTGGCCAAAGTACTGGAGCCTCAGCTTCAGGATCTGTCCTTCCAGTGAGCATGCAGGGCTGATTTCCTTCAGAATGGATAGGTTTGATCTTCACGCAGGCCATGGGACTCTCAAGAGTCTCCTCCAGCACCATAATTCAAAGGCATCAATTCTTCGGCGATCAGCCTTCTTTATGGTCCAGCTCTCACTTCCATACATCACTACTGGGAGCCTGACTCCTAGACCGTGCGAATTGCCCCCTCATCCTTCCCCCATCCAGCAGCGGAGTTCTGCTTTCGCAGCTAGGGATGGGGCCATCCACGGCTTGGCTGTGTGGTCACAGCAGGCAGCTCACTGGGCTTGAGGCTGGGGAAAGATAGGCAGAGTTGGCTTCAAGCACTCTGTGTCTTCACTTATGGGCAGGACCCATCAGTGCCAGCGCTCAAGATGGCACCTGGCGGGAGCTTCGTAGGGGAGGAGAGGAGTGAACAGAGCTCCTTGCCAGCAGCAGCAGCAGCGTCAGGCAATGCCTGGCTGGGCCACTGAGACCAGCTAGAGAGGTTGAGAGCGGGCGCTACAAAGTCTGCACTGGCGATGCTGTTCCTCCACGGGGCACTATCACCGCTCCATCACTTCCTCCTCCTCCTCCTCCTGCTGGCAGGCTCCTGCCCCCGCCGCTGCTTCCTTAGCAGCCCACTAGAGGGCCCTGGGGCACAGCCTGGTGAGTCTTGGCAAAGCAGGGGCCAAGGTGGTCTTGAACAAAACTGGGGTGGGGGCTTTTGAAAGAGTGAACAGAGATGGAATGTGGGGGGATCAAGAGAGAGAGATTTCTAGTATAATAATAATAATAATAATAATAATAATAATAATAATAATAATAATATTTTGGTAGCTTCTAGTTTTGGAGCCACGTCTGCACCATGCAAATGCATCAATCAGCATTACACACACACACACACACACACATACACACACACACACAGACACACACACACACACCTTGCATGTTGCAGGTGGCAACTTAGTGCCGCTGCCACAAATGAGGAGCGCCCCCCCCCCCGAGTTCACAATGGAGGTGGAGGGATGGGGGCGGCAGTGCTGCTTTTACCACCTGCGGCAAGATTTATAGCTCTGCTCCCGGCCAAGTACGCCTGCAAACTCAGAGGTTGTTCAGAAAAGCAGAAATATCAGAGACACGGTGTGGAATTTCCAAAGACATGAACGTAGAACACAGAGCGAGCCGAAGCAAGAAACTCGAGAGAAGTAAAAGCTTCAGGTTACTCACATTCCTAGCATTCAAAGATCCATCTTTTAAACACTGCTGTCATTCATCAAGGATGTTTGGGCAGCACACTTTCTTAATGCAACAACAGAGACCTTTTTTTCCAGAGCAACCACCATTATTGCTTAATATTCTCTCCCACTGCCACCCCCCCAAAAAAAATTAACTCCTTGCACATCATTTCTTGCTGGCAGTACATTCTAACAAACACAATCCTCCTCATTTTGTGGAATGGCGGTGGAGAACATCCTTGCCATGCACTTGCAGGCACTTTGGCACAGGTGGGAAAGACGAGCTCTGAAACCCTAGAGAATGGCTGCCAGCCAGAGTGGGCACTACTGGCCTAGATCAGGCATAGGCAAACTCGGCCCTCCAGATGTTTTGGGACTACAACTCCCATCATCCCTAGCTAACAGGACCAGTGGTCAGGGATGATGGGAATTGTAGTCTCAAAACATCTGGAGGGCTTGGTGTAAGGGGAGTTTTATGTGCTTGCATTTGTTCTTTCAGATATTATGTGCTCAAGGTACCCAAGCACTTACAGGAAGGAGCACAATGCCTTTTCGAAGCAGCCGTAATACAATGCACAGGAATCTGCGCCCACTCTTTTTCTGCTTTCACAAGGCTAAGGAAGAGGTGGGTGTGCAATTTGCAAAGTACCAATGCTAAGCAATGGCTCAAAAAATATGCGGCTGCAAGGATGCTACTAGCGGCATCCCAAACTTTTACATCAGCCTTCGCCAGCCAGGTGTTCTCCAGATCTTTTTTTAGGCTGCGCTGTGGCTGTGCTGGTTGGGGCTGAAAGATTTCTACAGCCTGGAGTTGAAGCCAAATGCCCTACAGGGTTGCTGAAGGCCGTTTTACATGTTTCCCCATCACCATCCTGGTGAACAGAGCATTGGCATTAAACCTGAAAGACGTGGTAATAGGATCTGCCACATCACACTGTGGACCCACATATTTTTTAAGGTGCTTGCACTGAAACCGAATGTGCCTGAGAGCCAGGACCGGTGCTAGGGGTTTTGGCGCCCTAGGCGAGGGGGCAGGGCATGTGACGTCATTGCGCATGACGTACGGTGCCCCGCCCCCTGCCCGCCGGGCGCCCCGCCGCTGGTTGGGGCGGCACCGGGCGGCGGCGGGGGGCGAGGGGCAGGCTGGCCAGCGCCCCCTCCATTTTGGCGCCCCCGCCGCCACGGTTTTCACCCCAACCTGCTCGCTCCGCCGCTGGTTGGGGCGGCGGCGGGGGGCAGGCTGGCCAGCGCCCCCTCCATTTTGGCGCTCTAGGCAACTGCCTAGTTCGCCTAAATGGACGCGCCGGCCCTGCTGAGAGCGAAACATCACACAAATACAGAGTATCAGAATTGGAATGGGAGGGTCCATTTTGGGTCTGTTCAGCAGCCAGCCTGGCTTTGCAATTGCAGAATGCGTTCCAATAGTTCTGTAGGCAAATCTTTCACTTTGAGACTTGGTTCGCCTTCTGGGGGCTCCTAAACTGGGACATGCAAGACAAGCTGATAACTATAGTTACAACTTCTCTGTGCTCGGTTTACAAGCACTATGCATACCGTCAATAATGGCAAATTGGAGACATGCAATTATTTCATTGACGTTCACGCAGACAGCGGTTGCTCGCTCCTGCACTTACAGAAGACGCTGTTACCGTCATTTGGTTCCCTTTTGGGTTGTCTGTTGCAAATCTTTACCATTTCTCTCTTTCCGCTTCATGCAACACACAGGATGTTTCGTGACTGAGGGCGAAAAGCTGCAGATTGTAGATTAGACTACGATTCCATGTACCCATCTTATTTCCACAAATAAAAGGTTGCACTCAAAAACTGGAGCTGGGAGCCACAAGTGTTTTCATTCTTCCTCTCTCCTTCCCATTTTCATCAGCGCTGCAATCCTAAACATACTTTTCTGGGACTAAGCCCTGTTGAGCTAAATTCTATTTGCTTCTGAATAGACATATTTTGGACCGCACTGCCAGTTCCCGGCTGGCGATGCCATGTGCCAATGAATTCTTGTTAGCAAACTGATGCTGAAATCTTAGCTTTCTCCTAAAACCTTTGACCACATAAGACACAAACCCCTATGATAGACCAGAGGAAGGCATCACCCTGGTTTAACTTCTGGGAAAGTAAGAGCTAGGAAAATGGAAATTACCAGATCCTCCAATTTAACTCCCCAAAGAAAATCCTCAACCACAAAAATGGTCCTAACTCACAGGTTTAACAGCTACTGTGTATCGGCGGGGACCAGGTGGAGAGGGTGGCTGTGTTCAAGTTTTTGGGAGTGATTATAGAGCAGGGTATGACTTGGAGCGCAAATACTACTGCTCTGGTAAAGAAGGCCCAGCAGAGAATTTATTTCCTCAGACTTTTAAAGAAGAACAATCTGAGTGAGAGACTGCTGGTGTCCTTCTACCGAGGCTCCATAGAGAGCATTCTTATATACTGTATTTGTGCTTGGTTCTCCAGCTGCACAGCCAGGGAGAAGAAGATACTTCAAAAAGTCATAACCACAGCCCAAAATATTATTGGTCATCCTCTCCCATCTCTGCAAGAACTATACAGTTCCCGTTGCCTTAAAAAGGCTAACAATATTTTAAAGGATCCATCTCATCCAGGACATAGCCTCTTTGCACCACTGCCTTCGGGTAGAAGATATAGAACAATTAGATCAAGAACAAATAGATTGAAGAACAGTTTCTACCCAAGAGCTATAACCATCTTAAACGCTGTAACCAGATAATATGACCTTGGAGAGCTGTGATGGGTGTATGTGTGTGTATGTGTGGCTTTCTTTGGTGTGTGTGTGTTTTGTGCTGCTTTTTGTTTTGTTTTTTCTTTCTTTCTGTTTTTACGGGGGGCATGCAATTTCGTTGCACTTGTATAGCGTTGTGCTTGTACTTGTGCAATGACAAGAAATTATCTTCTCTTATCTTATCTTGTTCTGATTCCATCATGCATGTGTGGTGCTAGTTCTGCTGTTGATACTTAACCTTGGTTCTTTACCACTTTCCTTCATATCCTCTCCACTTATTCCCCCCCCCCCCGCCTCAGTCTTGGCATTCTGCATTCTCAGGCTGCACCTTTTCCTTCTGCCACCAATCTGTGCTTGACAAACGGTAATTGTTTTGACTTCCCTTGACATAGCTCGGTTGGTAAGAGCTTGGTGCCGATAATGCCAAGGTTGCAGGTTTGATCCCCATGTGGGACAACTGCATATTCCTGCATTGAGGGGGTTGGACTAGATGATCCTCGGGATCCTTTCCAATTCTATGACTTTTTGGATCTACCTTTTCCCCTCCCCCTTATTCTTCCATTCACCAACTTGAGCCAGGTGCAAAAGATATATAGGTTTAGCGTACAAACCCCGTTTACTCTGCAACCCAAAGCATAGCTCAGTCATTATGAGCATGAGACTCATAATCTCAGGGTTTTGGGTTCGAACGTCGGGCAAAAGTTTCCTGCATTGCAGGGGGTTGGGCAAGATGACCCTTGGGGTCCCTTCTAGAATTCTATGACTCAATCTATCGGTATATCTATCCTGCTGATGCTTATGAAATACTGTGTTTTGACAAACTCCCCGCCCCGCCCTTCAAACCAGCTTCAATCCAAATTAAGAAAAAGAATGTCCCAACTGCCTCTGAATACCTTCCTGAGCCAGAACTGAAGAGTCCTAGTCCTAGTCCTTTTGCACAAGTCACAATCCCACTCCAGTTTGCTCCTCTGAGCACTTCCGGACAAAGGGTGGCTATTTCAGGAGCATTCATTCTGACTTGTTTGTGCGGAGGTAAGAGGACCCGTTGCGTCAAAGTTCCCTCTCGCGTGCCAGTAAATGTTCCCATCACTTTCCTTATCGCAAGAAGCCTGATCTGTTCAGGAAAGCAGGTCTGTTGCACAAGACTTCCTAATCAACGCCCATGGTGAGACCTGGATTTGCCAGCATATGGCTGAATCCCACCCAAAAATAGCAGCCGGTCCAGAAGTGCTCTTTGTTTCTTCAAAGGGGAAAAGGGCACCTTCTTTTTCCTGCTGTTGCTGATGTTAATCAGTCGAAAGTCAGAAGCCCTTGCCAATCTACTGCAAAACACCCAGATTTCTACCAGTACATCCAATCTACCTTCTGCCCATCCCTGGAGTAGGGATTACTGGAAGGGGGAGGCTTGCTTGGGGTTAAAGGCATTTGCTGAGAAAGCTCCTGGCAACCTCCAGGTTAGTTCTCCTGAACCTATGCACAGTTCTCTACACAGTTCCTTCAAATTTCTGCACACTTTCCTTACATCCTTACACTTTCCTTACATTCCTTACTTTCCTTACATCCTTACACTTTCCTTACATCGGCCCAGCCTCAGCTCTCTCCCTTTTGCTCCCCAGTCACCTGCCCCCGTGCTTGCTCTGAAGCAGAGGTTTGGATGCCCCCCCCGTCCTGAATGCTGTAGTTGAGATTCCTGCATTGCAGGGGGTTGGACTAGATGTCCCTCAGGGGTCCCTTCCAACTCTACAATTCTATGACTCTTCTGCTTTTACCTCATCCTTTCCACCGCCTCACCTCTGTTCCTTCCACCCCTCAAGCTGCCATCCAAAGCGCGCCCTTTCTTGGAAGATAGTCCCGGTAAAATCAACAGGGCTTACTTTGGAGTAAATATGGCTTACAACCTACTTTTTTTGCTCCGCATCTCTGCTTTTCCTTCTGCACTGTGACACTTCCACACTGCCAGAGAGGGCCAACAGCGCAGGGTTGTTGTTGCTGCGGCTGTTTTTAAAGGGCCAGACAAACACCTGCAGGTAACATTATCAGAGACAGATGAACCAGAATATCCATATCTAGACAAAGGATAGCTCTGGTGAGGGGAGGCTACAGCTCTTGCCCCTGTGTCCCGACATTTGATCAGGCAGTGGGATCATTATATCATACCTGCCTTATAGCGAGTCACATCTAGCTCAATATCGCCTGCACTGACTGGCAGCAGCTCTCCAGGGTCTCAGGCAGGCTTCTCTCCAAGCCCCACCTGGAGATGCTGAGGAATGAACCTGGGACCTTCTGCATACCAAGCACCAGGGCTTTTCTTCAGGAGGAACTCACTGCCGGTACCTCTCAGGTGGGCACCATTGCCATACTAAGAGAACAAGGGTGGTATTCATGGTGAGTTCGGGCACCTCTTCTTCGAGAAAAATAGCACTGCCAGGCACAGCTACTGCTTTGCCCTCCAGCTATGTCTGCATAACTCAGTTGGTTAGAGCATGGTGCTGATAATGCCAAGGTTGCAGGTTCGATCCCCATATGGGACAACTGCATATTCTTGCACTGCCATGGGTTGGACTAGATGATCCTCAGGGTCCCTTCCAACTCTATGAATTCTATGAATGCCTCTTTTCCTGCCTCCTTTTCAGCGCCTCAACTCTAACCCGCTTCTTCCTGCCCCGCTCGTCGTGCCTCCGGATCCCTCCCTGCCTCCTGGCTCCCCCCTGCCTCGGGTCTCAGCACCCTTTCCCTCCCGGCCCCCTTGTCCCCGTCCCTTGCCCCTCCCCACCGCTCCCCCTTCCTCCTGCGCCCTCGGGAGCCGAGACTGCATCCTGCCCTGCCTGCTTGCCTTGGTACCCGGCCACCGCGATCCCCTTTTCCTGGGGCGGGGGAGAAACGCGGGAAACCAGCACGTCTCCGCTGCCCTCGCAAGTCCGGCGCAATCCACGCGGCTCTTGCGCTTACCTGTCCGCGGCGCAAAGATCCGAGGCGCTGCTGCCGCCGCCGCCGCAGCTGCTGCTGCTGCTGCTACTGCTGCTGCTTCTCCTCCGCGCGCGCGCAGCCGAGGCGGAAAGAATCGGCGAGTCAGCTTAGGAGGCGCGGGGAGGCGATCCAAGCGCGGGGCGCGCAGCCTTCCGGAGCAGCGAAGCCAGCGGGAGACGGCGACTCAGCACGCGCAGCACCGGGCACCGCGCAAAGCTGTCGCCGCTGCGCCTCGATCGTGGCACGCGAAGCAGCGCGGAGACTTCCAGGAAAGGGGGCGGAGTGGAGAGCTGGGGCGGAGGAGAGACGAGCAAACCCCACCCTTGGGCTCGGGGGCGGGGAGAGAGAGAGAGAGAGCTTTGCCCTCTGGCGAGCGGCAGCCCCACGTCGGGCCGGGGGTTGGGTTCCTTCCTTAGCGATTCCGGCGCGCCCTCTCCCTCTCCACCCGACGCCGTCTCTTGCAGGGCGCTTCGCGGCGAGGGTGGAAGAGGCTGGGGTTGGCGAAGTTCCCCGACGCTGGAGACTGGAAGAAGGCACCCACGAGCCTCGGCCCTCGACGGCTAGGCTACTGCCCTGAGACCTCCGGGTATAAGGCGGTATATAAACTCAATAAATAATTATAATTATAATAATACTGCTAGCCCCGACGGCTCGGCTCTGCCTCCGCAGTTGGAGGCAGCAAGAGCCGCTTCACCGTGGAACAGGCTCCCTGGAGAGGTGCCGTGGGCTCTCCTTCTAAGAGAGGGTTTCTAAGCAGGAGTTGGGTGGCCATCTGCCATGGACGACCTAGTTCAGGTGCCTGTTGTGCGGGGGGTGGACTAGATGGCTCTGGGGGTCCCTTCCAACTGTTCATTTCTGTGATGATAGCCGATTCCTAGGGGCCGAGGTCCCTTCGCCCACCCCCACCCCCTCAAGGTGGATGGGCATTGGCATTCAAATGGGGGGGGGGTGCCGCGATGGATTATGTGGGGCGGCCACCCCAATATTTTATTCAAGTTGGCATCCCTGTCTGTGTTTCTATGAATACCAGTGGCTGGAAACCACAGGAGGGCAGAGCAGGGCTGGAGTTCGGTAATATGGCCAAAATTTGGCTCTCAATTGTGGATTTTCTTAATTTTGAACTCCCTCGACCCAGTGCCCCGTGGGGGGGGGGGGCACCACCCACAACAGGAGTGCCAACTTGAATAAAATATTTGGATAAAATATCTGCATAAATGATCACAAGACATGGCACACTCATACCATTTCAATGGCAATGCCCCCTCAAATATGTTATTGGCTCCTAGGAGGTGGCTCCTATGACCCTCACCACCCTAAATCCAGTGTTGGGGAGAGCGCTTGTGATTGAATCCTGCTTGCTTATTTCCCACAGGCAACTGTTCGGCTGCTGTGAGACCAGGATAATAATAATAATAATAATAATAATAATAATAATAATAATAATACCAGTAGTAATAATAATAATATTTATACCCCTCCCTCCCCAGCCAGAACCGGGCTCAGGGCGGCTAACACCAATAAAATTACAATAAAACATAAAAGAAAAAGAAAAAACAGTTAATTAAAATACGGGTTAAAATACAATTTAAAATGCAGCCTCATTTTAGTAGTAACCCATAAATCAAAACCATAAGGGGACGGAAACATAAGGGTCAGACTGAGTCCAAACCAAAGGCCAGGCGGAACAGCTCCGTCTTGCAGGCCCTGCAGAAAGATGTCAAATCCCGCAGGGCCCTGGTCTTGTGACAGAGCGTTCCACCAAGTTGGGGCCAGTACTGAAAAGGCCCTGGCCCTAGTTGAGACAAATCTAACCACCTTGAGGCTCGGGACCTCCAAAGTGTTGTTATTTGTGGACCTTAAGGTCCTCCACGGGGCATACCAGAAGAGGCAGACCCGTAGGTACGAGGGTCCTAGGCCGCATAGGGCTTTAAAGGATGCTGGCCTTGATGGGCACTTGACCTGATTCAGCAGAGCTCTTATGTTTGCAGTGTGGGGCTGGCCCTGTGGAGCTTTGGGGTACGAATCCAGGGTCCTGCTCAGCAGTAGAGCACCTGAGCACAGCAGGCCTGGCTTAGTACATTTCGGCGCTCCACCTACTGGGGATATTCAGAAATCGCCTCTGGCTCTGGCCAGCTACTGCTGCTATGTCATGAATTTATCTAGCGGCAGCTGAGATTGGGGGGGGGGTCATGGGTGGCAGTGTGTCAAGCCCCCCCCCCATCCCCTGCAATTCTTGCATTGGCTCTGGCTGGGGCAAAAGACTATCTCAGCTGTCCATGTCTTCATCAGGAAAATAAACCTGGGAATATTGTTCATTGAGAGCCAGTGTGGTGTAGTGGTTAAGAACGGTAGACTCGTAATCTGGTGAACCGGGTTCGTGTCTCCGCTCCTCCACATGCAGCTGCTGGGTGACCTTGGGCTAGTCACACTTCTTTGAAGTCTCTCAGCCCCACTCACCTCCCAGAGTGCTTGTTGTGGGGGAGGAAGGGAAAGGAGAATGTGAGCCGCTTTGAGACTCCTTAGGGTAGTGATAAAGTGGGATATCAAATCCAAAATCTTCTTCTTCTTCATTTAAAACATTTATACTCTCTCCAGCTGCTAGAGGTGGCTCTCAACAAGAATTCAAAACATATCTGGAACCCAAATGTCTGCAAGAAGACCTTTGTCCACGTTGACTTTCATGTGCTGTCAATATGTGCTGGTGGTCCCTTCTCATTGTGAGTTATGTGGTGTGCGACCCCAGGAACGGGCCTTTTTGGTAGTGGCTCCTCCCTACTGAGCTGCGTTTGTCACCATCATTTTATAGTTTTTTTGTCAAATCATTTTTATTAAGGTTTTCAATACAACAAAATCACATTGAAACATTCCAAATTACATTTCAAATTATTTATCCAATTATCAATAATAAAAAAAGAAAAGTTCCAATTCTGCCAAATTATTATTTAAATTTTTTTTTTTAGGTTTCCCATGCTTCAAACTCCGGAGTTATCTAATCAACTATTTGTCCTTGCTTTTTACATCATTTTATAGTTTTAAGACACAACTTTATCAGCAAGTGTTTGGAGCAGGATAGACCTGCTGCTATTAGTAATTGTTCTTTCATGATTTGATATGTGTTTTTAACGGTTGTGTTATTTTGTGCATTTTTAAAAATCTGCCTGTTGCAACACGTGCGCGTACGCACACACACACACACACACACACACGGCTTGTGCAAAGTGTGGTATAACATTTAAAGTAAGCAAAATAACATATCAGAAAACAAGTCAAATACTAAGCAGTTGAATCCTACCAGGAGGGAGCCAGTCTTTCCTCCTCCCTCTCCAAAAAGCCAGAAAAGAGAGGGATCGGTCCGGATCTTCTCGGTGAGATCCATTCCGTGTTCTCAAGGCGATTGCCGTGAGCGCCACTATGCTCCCCCTGCAGAAGCATTTGCTCAAAGTCTATATTAAGGACCTCTTTACACAGAACTGTTTTGATTAGGGAGAGAGTTAATCTGAAAGCACTTTGCGACACACTAAGCAGAGAAATTAGTAATATTAATAATGACTGGGCTAAAGTGTGGACTAAATTGAAGTCAGGGCGGGTGCCAGGATCCTTTCTGAATTCCAGGACAAGCAGCACACTCAGTGCTTGTAAGTTTCTCACACAATTTGGCATTTTTGTTATCGTCTTTTAACCATTCATAGGTGCAGTCTCTCTCTCTCTCTCTCTCTCTCTCTCTCTCTCTGTATGTGTGTGTGTGTGTGTGTGTGTGTGTGTGTGTGTGTAACTCTTTGTCCCATCATGACCCCAGTAAGAATCCGCCCCATTTATGTCAATGGGAACTTGCCTCCCGTTGCAAAAGGCGGTGCCCAAACAGGACAATGGGGGGGGGGGCAAAGAGTTAAAGTAACCCTCCCTCCTATATGCATTTGTGTGTGTTTTTCTATAATTTTTATTAAATTTTCTGATTTACATTTTATAATATTCATTTAAGCAACCTTAAAATATCAGTGACTTCCCTTCTTCTCTTTGCATTGTTCATTTTGCAGAACATAAATCCCTGCATATTTTATACAAACTAAACCATTCAGTATTCCATTATTACATCCATCAAAACTTATTTACACTGTTGAATTTATCTTAATGCTGCCAGCGTTTTCAAATGTACACAATTTTCCCCATATATGCAATAAACATTTTCCCAATCTTCTTTAAATATACCTCCTATATGCATTTGGATCTGCAGGTCTAGAGTTCCGATCCTGTGTATGTTTCGTTCAGAGTAAGCCACCCATCAAGGGACGCGGGTGGCGCTGTGGGATAAACCCCAGATCAGCTTGCTGATCAGAAGGTCAGCAGTTCGAATCCCCATGACGGGGTGAGCTCCCGTTGCTCGGTCCCAGCTCCTGCCAACCTAGCAGTTCAAAAGCACGTCAAAGTGCAAGTAGATAAATAGATACCGCTCTGGCGGGAAGGTAAACGGCGTTTCCGTGCGCTGCTCTGGTTCGCCAAAAGTGGCTTAGTCAGACGAAGGGAACGCTGTGGATGTAGCCTATCTTGATTTCAGCAAGGCCTTTGACAAGGTGCCCCATGATATTCTTGTAAAGAAGCTGGTAAAATGCGGGCTAGACAATGCTACCATTCAGTGGATTTGTAACTGGCTGACTGACCGAACCCAAAGGGTGCTCATCAATGGCTCCTCTTCATCCTGGAGAGAAGTGACTAGTGGGGTGCCACAGGGTTCTGTCTTGGGCCCAGTCTTATTCAACACCTTTATCAATGACTTGGATGATGGGCTTGAGGGCATCCTGATCAAGTTTGCAGATGACACCAAATTGGGAGGGGTGGCTAATACCCCAGAGGACAGGATCACACTTCAAAATGACCTTAACAGATTAGAGAACTGGGCCAAGGCAAACAGGATGAATTTTAACAGGGAGAAATGTAAAGTACTACACTTGGGCAAAAAAAATGAAAGACACAAATACAGGATGGGTGACACCTGGCTTGAGAGCAGTACAAGTGAAAAGGGTCTAGGAGTCTTGGTAGACCACAAACTTGACATGAGTCAACAGTGTGATGCAGCAGCTAAAAAAGCCAATGCAATTCTGGGCTGCATCAATAGGAGTATAGCATCTAGATCAAGGGAAGTAATAGTACCACTGTATTCTGCTCTGGTCAGACCTCACCTGGAATACTGCGTCCAGTTCTGGGCACCACAGTTCAAGAAGGATACTGACAAGCTGGAACGTGTCCAGAGGAGGGCAACCAAAATGGTCAAAGGCCTGGAAACGATGCCTTATGAGGAACGGCTTAGGGAGCTGGGTATGTTTAGCCTGGAGAAGAGAAGGTTAAGGGGTGATATGATAGCCATGTTCAAATATATAAAAGGATGTCATATAGAGGAGGGAGAAAGGTTGTTTTCTGCTGCTCCAGAGAAGCGGACACGGAGCAATGGATTCAAACTACAAGAAAGAAGATTCTATCTAAACATTAGAAAGAACTTCCTGACAGTAAGAGCTGTTTGACAGTGGAGTTTGCTGCCAAGGAGTGTGGTGGAGTCTCCTTATTTGGAGGTCTTTAAGCAGAGGCTTGACAGCCACCTGTCAGGAATGCTTTGATGGTGTTTCCTGCTTGGCAGGGGGTTAGACTGGATGGCCCTTGTGGTCTCGTCCAACTCTATGATTCTATAGGGCTCTTAGAAGAAGTGTCAATGTCTATAACTTATCTTTCTTTAGTTATAATTATGTACATTGCTAGTGGAGAGTGGTAATAGGGAAGTCAGCTACATATATATAATGTTTGTAAGTTAGTTTCTTTTTCCAAAAGGAACGGTTAATGAAATTTTGATAATATTAGGATATATATTACTAATAATAATCTTAATTTGTCTATGAAATTATAAGTTTATGTGTGAAGATTATATTGTGAAAACTATATGAATGACGTATTTTATTCTTAGTCTGTAGGTCTGTGTAGTAGTTTGTATGGTTGTATGTCTGTATGTTTGTGTATTTATTTTTCTTTATGTATGCAAAATAAATTTTAAAAAAAAGAGAGAGAGAAAAGATTCTATGCTGACCACATGACCCGGAAGCTGTACGCTGGCTCCCTCAGCCAGTAAGCAAGATGAGCTCCGCAACCCCAGAGTCGTCCGCAACTGGGCCTAATGGTCAGGGGTCCCTTTACCTTTACCTTTAAGCCACCCATCAACCCAGCAAAGCTTGCTTCTGAGTAAACAACATCCCACAGCACAGGACCCAGGATTGAAGAACTCTGGTCTTGAAAACTTCCCAGACCCATCTGCAGGATGTGGCAGTTCTGTTGCAGAGGTACTTGTCAGATAATTAGATGTGGGAATGGTTTCCTGAGTTGAAGCGAGAAAGTTTGAAAACAACTTCTTTAGATTTAAACCTCCAGTATTAGAAATAATCGAGATGTCATTTGAAAAAGAAACCTCTGAGGACAAGACTCAACCTGAGAAAGGATTCTAACGGACTAGACGGATTTTGGAGACATTTTGCTAGAATACCATGACATTTCCACCACATCTGGTGGATTGCCTTCCTATTTATTCAAGTCTCAGTTATTTGCATATTTTACTTCCTTAAAAAATAAAACTACCCATCACCATCACACAGAGGATGACGTTACGTAAAGGCATCCAAACAAACCCATTGTTACGAATCAAGTCTGCTGCCTTTATGCAAGAATAATAAGTCTGCTTCAGAACTGACAGTCAACGTTCAGTTTGTAGGTACAGAAAATGGCTGGTAAAATATCGGCTTTTCATGCAAAAAAAAAAAATCCCTGGTTCAGTTCCTGGTATGTCCAGGAAGGACTGGGAATGTTCCTTGCCTGAAATCCTAGAGAGCCACAGTTTGGAGGGGATCCAAAAATGTCGAGATCACACATTCATGAAGCTCAAATTCAAGTTACCTAAATCAAGTGGATTGGGAGCTATTGCCCAACAAACCCACTTCCAAAAGCAACCAGGCCATCTGCAGGAAGGAAAGTGATGGGGAAACACATTGAAAACTGTGAGGTGGCAGTCAGAAATAGCAGGTATTGTAAAGCGGAGTTCCTGTGGGAATGCCAATGCCGTTCCTACAGAAAGGGCTGTGGCTCTATCATAGAGCATCTGCTTTAAGTGCAGAGGGTCCTGGGTTCTAATCCTGGCATCTTCAGGTAGGGCTGGGAATGTCTACTGTTTGGAACCCAAAGGATGCACTGCCAATCTCTATAGACAATGATGAGCTAGATGGGTCAGCAGTCTTACTTGGTATATGGCAGGGTCCTAAGTACAAGACAGCAATAACATTCTCTGGAATTACCAACTGGATAGTTTCCTGGTGTTGAGTGACAGCATTGTGAAAATAATATTATTAATTATCATTTATTTAGGATCACAGTATGGATGGGAACTTAACAAATAATTTACTCCAGCCCTAGAGTACTGGCAAGAGGACAGCAACTCCTTCAAAACCCATCCTGTGAAGATTTCAGTCTTCATGAAGTCTGAGGAAAGGACTGACGTGATGTGATCTGTTCCTGAATTTAGGCAGGGTGAGGGGGAAGGCAGGTGTTTCCAGGGAGGAAATGCTTTTCAAGACAGCCAAAGACAGCATAGACGGCCAGGTGTTAAAGAAAGAGAGCCTGTCCTTTCGTTCAAAGGTGGGAGGCTGGTGTATGAAAGCCTGACCCTGAAGAAACAGTAAGCAATTTTACTGAAACGTGTTTATAAGCCACCTCTTGCTAAGGGGTGTGGGAAATTGCAGTCAAATGTAACTAGCAAGCTTAGGACTAGTTAATGCATGAAGGGGTTAAGCCCACAGAAATGTATTCCTAGATTCAGTTAGATCGTGTCCCCTTACTTCCAGTGAAGAAGGAAGTGAAGCTTCTTTCTTCACTCTCTTCCACTATGTGAAGCTGACCAGGGAACATGTCTGGACTTGACCACTACGAGTCCAAACCACATGTCCAAAAGTATCATTCTGTGTTTTGTAACTCAGGAATTTTCTGCTTGTGTTTTCGCTATTGCATGGAATAACTCATGAATCTGACCTTTGGAGTTTGTAAGTAAAGCATTTAAAATTACTAACAGTGTGGTCTGTTCATTGCAAGAGAGGTAGAAATGGGGAAGCACTGTAAGCGAACTAAACAGGATATTAAAAGCATTCAACAATTTATATTCCTAATGCTTCACTGTCACTGCACTTCTGTGACTTACAAACTTTGCTAGGGCTCTCTTACTGGAGAGTAGGTTTAGGCCTGCACTTTGGATCTAGGCATCCAGCCAGTTCTTTTATTAATGATCCCACACGGATGATCTATACATTTTTTTTTCATTCCCACAAGGGGAAACCTGTTTTTGAATACTTTGTTGAAAAGCAATCAATAAATATTCACAAGATGGCTGCCTTTGGCGGGTGTGGCATAACACAAATGGCTGCCGCATCTAAAACAGCAAAAGAAATGTCAGGGCCACAAAACAGTGCAGGCATGTGTTGCTCCCCCACCACAGCAATGGGGAAAAGGCACCTATATCGGCCTCTACTGTACTTGCTCACACAGAGAAGATCTGAGAGCCAGTGTGGTGTAGTGGTTAAGAGCGGTAGACTCGTAATCTGTTGAACCGGGTTCGCATCTCCGCTCCTCCACATGCAGCTGCTGGGTGACCTTGGGCTAGTCACACTTCTCTGAAGTCTCTCAGCCCCACTCACCTCACAGAGTGTTTGTTGTGGGGAGGAGGAAGGGAAAGGAGATTGTTAGCTGCTTTGAGACTCCTTTGGGTAGTGATAAAGCGGGATATCAAATCCAAACTCTTCTTCTTCTTTGTGCCTCTTCTTTGTTCAGAACAGACGGGAAGGTGGGTGTCCAATTGTGGCATTCAATGAAATGTGGCATATTTAAAGGAGAGAGGCTGAGCCAGTGCAGACAGGAAGTGGGCAGGAAAAGCAATAAGTCTCTTGTGCATTGTGAATATTTGGGGCAACATTTACTGAGACTTTTCACAGGTGCCATAGGAGGTAATGGCAGGTTGCTGTGCCGGCAATCCCTGCTGTGAAGATAGCTGCCCAACCGTATGTTGAAATGGGCATTCTGCCTCCTCTTTGGGAACAGCCAGTGCGGCAGAGTGGAGAATGTGGGACTGGGGGGGACGCAGGTTCAAATCCCTGCTCAGCCATTAAACTCCCTGGATGACTTATCTTCAGCTGTGTCTCAGCTGACCTGTTTCACAAGGTGGTTGCTAAGCTATAGGGGCATTATCCCGTTGTAAATATAGATTCTGCGCTTTCAGAGGTTGCTCTGTTTTCCAGACAATGGTCTGGGTGCTGAGCATATGTTTGGAGACCCTGGCTGATCTCCTTGGAGGCGCTCAGGATGTTGATGTCCATCTAGTATGAAGGGCTTAAATGATGGAGCATCCAGCCATAACCAGTGCTATTTTTCTAGAATAAAAGGTGCCAGAACGCCTCATGAAGACCTCCCTCATTCTCATATAACGGCAACGGTGCCCACCTGAGAGGTGACGGAACTGAGCTTTGGCGAGTTCCAGCTGGGGAAAAAACCCCTGGATATAACATTGTGGACTCCATCTCTTCATCATCATCATTTTTAATTTGTATACCGTTTTTCTCTCTTACAATACTCAAGGTGGTTTACAAGCTGAAGGAAAAAAATTATACATCTTATAACAATCTAATGCAATACAAAAATGTGATAATAAAACATAACATTAAAATAGGTAACCTATATCAAAAAAAAGTATCATTCAACAATCATTAGAATAGTATTAAATAATAATAAAAACATATAAAAGTTAAACAGAAATCCATTCAGCAGTTATAATAAATAATTTCTAAACTATAATCAATAAAACAATGGCAAGCCACAGTACATAAAATAATACAATACAAATTGAGAAGCAGAGACTAGAGGGTGGGGCAAGGCAGGTGCCTGATGGTGTCTCTCCCCTCTTGCAACTTTTAATGAGTTTACCCAGCCACCCCTTTTCCATGCATTTGAAACTGATTAAAATAGTAAAGTGGCCCCTTACCCATAATCAAAAAAGAGGGTCACAGGTTTCCATTAAAAAATGCACATGGTGATTTATATGTCCAGATGCAGATGAAAAATAACTACCATAGTGTGATTAGAAAGTGGGGAAGACCGTGACCAGGGGCATTTCCAGACAATCTGAGTATTGAGCGTTCATCATCATTTGCTCGCAGGGAGATTAGATGATGTTGGCTGTTTAATGAAGATTCGTCATCCTGATTTGTTTGTGGAGAGGTTAGTGATGCTGTGTCAAAGCAAGTGTTACCCCATCCTTTTTGGTGCATTTTCCCCTCACTCGCTTTTTGCAAAGCAAACACAAAACCCGATCTGTTGGAGAAGTGAGTTTGTTGTGCAAGACATCCCAGTCAATTATAACTGTGCAACCTGAATTTACCAGAATGTGACTGAATTCTACCCTCGTCTGCTGTCCAGCTGCCGATGTGATTTCAAGACCCACTTGATCTCCCATTTTTGGATTATTGATCTTTAAACCAGACCTAGACTGTCAATAGAGAACTTCTCAAAATTTAGGTCTGTCCTCTGTAAAATAGGACACATGGCCACATAGGGGCCAGATTAAGAGATTTGGAAGAGAGAGCCTACTCTTCAGTAGCAGAGCTAAGCACAATGATGATTGATTGAAGCACGTTAAAACTTTGTTAAATTTATATCTTTCCTAATCTACCTTTAAACAAATGTCTGACATGAAAATACTTAGGCTAGAATAAATCACAGGCACTTAGCCTTGCATATAAGTGAATGTTTTACTCACCAAGTTTCCAGCAAACAAGTTACAACAAACAAGTTTCCATCCTCTGGCAGAAAAATAAAGAAGAAAACATTTCCAAACAACTTTAAAAAGAAAATAATTTGTTTTTCTTACAAAAAGGATAATACAATCCTTGGGTTAGCAAAGATACAGGCTTTAAAATCTTCTTTAGAGAGATTCAGTTCACTTGCCAGGAAACCATGGCTGCATGGCTCCTTCCTTGCTTGTTCCAGGAAGCACAAAGAGAGAGAGAAAGGGGGTGGCAGCAGAGGCTGCTGAGAACCTGCTAAGCCACACCCACATTGGCAACTTGAGCGCAGGGCTCAGGTTAACCCTTTCATGCATACAAGTGTGAGTCTGTAACCGTACATTAGAACGGTTATCCCTAGAGTCTGTCTGCCTGTGAAATCTTCTTTGTGTGATTTTGTGCTGCTCTATAATGCCACTCTGGACTCTTGGGGGGGGGTAGGACATACATTTAACAATAAATACAAAAATAGCTTTAAGCACCAGATCATGGGTTAATGTGCTGCTGGTCTATGCACCTTAAACATTTTATTGCTCATTTCATGTGAGTGACATTAAAAAAAAACAAAAAACCCATACACCTCGAGAGAGAGTAACGAAAAGGTAACTTGATAAATTTTTAAATACAAACATGACAAATAATAATTCCATTTTCCTAGAAGCTGGCCCATCATTGGAGCGCAATAAATGTCGAGTAGTGCAGGCCTTAAACTACAAACAGGAAATCCAGCAGGCAAATTAGCCACCGTATAAAAGCATCACTTTCTAGAAGTGCAAATGTTGTGGGCCAAAGTAAACGGAAGCCAAAAAGCCTGGAAACCACCTAAGAATGAGCCTGTAGCAAGAATGGCATTGTTTGTGCTCCCAGAAGACAATGTATGACCTTAGACTTAAGTGTGCCTCCTAGGACATCTTTGTATGTTCCATTGCAGGCTGGCGCTCCCCTCAACTGCTTCTTGCCATTATGTGCTTCTGAGTAGCCCAAGATGAACATTTCAAGTCGGAACAGAAGCTGCCCATACGTCCCGGGACTCAGCAAGGTCAGCGAACCCTGGTGTAATCAGTACTGAGTTGGATAGATCAATCATTTAACTTGCGCTACGTCCACACCAAGTCTTGAAAGCAATCCAGACTCCTGGCAACTTGTAGTTTGTTAAGGGTGCCGGGAATCGTAGCTCTGCGAGGGGCAAACTACAGTTCCCAAGATTCTTTCGGGAGGCAGATGAGATTTAAAGGAACGGCACATATGCAACCTCTCTATTCTAAGATGCGTCGTTGGAGCTGGTCCTGCTTGCAAGTTCCCCCACGTACTCCTTTTCCTCCCTGGAGCAAAACGGGGTTGTTTGCTTCAGCTCCGAGGACGCTTTAAGATCTGGCCCCTCTCTGGGGTCAGCCTCCAATGAGGCTGCATCTGGGTTTGTTGTGCAAGGGAGAAGTGGGGAAAGGAGGAGGCAGGGCTGCATTGTTTTGGCCTTCCGGCCCGCAAACTGAGCTTACTCTGGCAACGGATGTGGGTGTCACCTCGTAGCTCGCAGCAAATGGATGTGACTTTTAGAGCTGCATGGCTCTGTAAGCAATCTGTACCGCTCTCGCTGCCAGCCCGTTTCCTTGTAGGTGGTGGTGGTGGTGGTGGAAAGCTGGGAATAATGTGCTTGCTTTCACACTGTATCCCAACAGCTTGTAATTCAATGCTGGCAAATACACAGGAGCCCGTTGACCTTTTCTTCTAGCATGCAAATACTAGGGGGGCAGGAGGAGGGCACACACCCGGAATGCACACACACACGCATATAGATCAGCAGTTCCCAAACTTGCACCACCCCCACCCCCACGGATCACTTGGAAATCGCTGAAGGTTTTTGCGGACCACTTAATTATTATTTTCCCCCTGCTCGTTAATAGCAGTTGCAATGCACTGTGCTAGATGCTGTGCCATCTTCAATTATATTTGCATTGCTTCTTTATATTTATATTATATTTGATTCTTATCATGCAATCTATTGTAGTGCTGTTTGAATTCCATAGAATCCAGATTATAAGTACTCTTCACCGACACATCGTGGACCACATGAATAGAAGCTTTGCGGACCACTGGTGATCAGATGACAACCCTTGCCATTGACTGCAAGGACCAGTTTATATAGTTGGCAGGATCAAGCAGTGAAGCTTTTCCTGAGTAAGAGGATGCAGGGAAGGACTGTGTCTTTGCACTCCTGTGGGAAAAGAACTCTCCGCCTCACGTGCAGAAAATTAGCATGGCAGGGAGAAGGGAAAAGCTGATTCCTGTTTCTTGAAATGCCAGAATTTATATGCAGTTTGCTTGCTTGCTTTAAACCGGGGAGCATTTTAACATGCATCGTAATGCCTGCAGCCTGAAATAATAGAATCATGGAATTGTAGAGTTGGAAGGGACCACAAGGGTCATATACCAACCCCCTGAGATTAGCGGTCTTGTGCTCTACCGACTGATGGTGGTAGTTAAGAAAAAGCTTTTGGATGTGCAGACTGGGCTTATCTGGTTTATTGTGGCAATGGTCTTGCCTTTTTTTCAGCTAATACAAGGTTTATGTGGTAACTCCTGGAAAAATCAGAAGCAACCTCATTAAACCGTCCGGTTCTCCCCGCCCCCCCTTTTACTCATATGCACTTTTTGCAGCCATGTGTATAGCAAGAGATGCCAAATTTTGACAAATCTAGATGGCATCTGATGTTATCTGTTCTTGCTGCTGCTGCAGCTATTCTTGTCTGTTCTGAAACAATGTTCACAAAACGCTCTGGATTCAGAGGGTTCTCTCTGTCTGTCTGTCTGTCTGTCTGTCTGTCTGTCTCTCTCCTGTGTGTTTAAAAAATCTGGGCCACTTTGCTTAACTGAAACTGTTAATAGCTTAGGGTGCAATTAGGTGTGATACAGAAAATGCATGTTGCTGTAGCTCGGCTAAAAGGCAACTGCTTTGCATGCAGAACATCCCAGATTCCATTCTTGGCATCTTCCAGTAGAGCTGGGATTGTCCCCAGCCTGAAACCTGCACAACTGCTGCCTGTCCTGGTCTATATTACTAGGCTAGCTGGGACAGTGAGCCAATTTGGTGTAAGGCAGCTCACCGGTGTCGAGTTACACCCAACATGCGACATTCATGCGCCAGGCCATGCTGGTCCGCACGGCTTCTCCTGATGCTGCGCAGCACATGACAACATCCCGCCAGGCCTCCTCAAGGTTGGGGGGAGAGGTTGAGCCCCATGCCAGCAGACATTGTGGGGGCTGTAGAGGCCTCAGCCCCACAGAGTTGGCACACCTGAGTTGGCAGCTTCCTCTTTCCCTCTCTTTCTGTTTTGTTTTTGTGTTTTAAATACAGGTAATATCAGAAGTCACCAAAGATGGGGAAGTCAGCGCTGTGGTGTTCGGGAAAAGAGGACAGCCCCTGCTACTTTCACAATTGTCCCAATTCCTGCTGCCACCACTAGAAAAAGCTGTCGGTCATCCCACAGGGAGAAAGATAGAGGTGTCATCAGTGCCGGATTTACATATAAGCTAAACAAGCTATAGCTTAGGGCCCCACTCTCTTGGGGGCCCCAAAAAAAATTAAAGGAAAAAAAACCTGGATGTACATTTCCAAAATATAAGATAAAAAACAAATAAAATAAAACCTACATACAGCAACAGTGTTTGGTCAAACTCATGTTAGTAGCTTCAAGAACACTGTCCAACCATCTCATCCTCTGTCGTCCCCCTTTACCTTTACAGTGAAGAAGAAGAAGAAGAAGAAGAAGAAGAAGAAGAAGGGGAGGAGTTTGGATTTGATATCCCGCTTTATCACTACCCGAAGGAGTCTCAAAGCGGCTCACAATCTCCTTTCCCTTCCTCCCCCACAACAAACACTCTGTGAGGTGAGTGGGGCTGAGAGACTTCAGAGAAGTGTGACTAGCCCAAGGTCACCCAGCAGCTGCATGTGGAGGAGCGGGGATGCGAACCCAGTTCACCAGATTACGAGACTACCGCTCTTAACCACTACACCACACTGGCTCTCTGAAGACACCAGCTTGATCTCAATAGGCAGGGAGTTCCAAAGTGCAGGCGCTGCCACACTAAATGATTGAGTTCTTACAAACAGGTATCATGTGGCAGCTGTAGCAGCGCTACGAAAGGTTAGTTTATTATACAGACTTCTTCTTTGGTGATCACTTGTCTTCTATGAATATGGTCTTAACAGTGTGTCCATAGGTGGCTGCGGAAGCCAATTCTGGATCTGCACATCCTTCCACAGCGGGGCATAGGTTTCCAGGCGGGAGTTGATCATGGTGAGGATTTGCCAAGCGTGCAAATCCTGTTAGCTTGTTTCTCCCTTTCACCCTGAGTTCGTGCTTCTCCAAAGTCCATAACACCTTTGGTAAAGGCTGTTATCAAATTGGAGCACTCTAAGGCCAGTGTTCCCCAATTTTCCGTGCTTATACAACCTTTTTAAAGATTCAGGTAGGTAGCCGTGTTGGTCTGACGTAGTCGAAATAAAAAAAAAAAAAATTAAAAAAAAATTGTCCAGTAGCACTTTAGAGGCCAACTAAGTTTGTTCTGGGTATAAGCTTTCGTGTGCATGCACACTTCTTCAGATACGAAAGC
This sequence comes from Darevskia mixta, assembly GCA_034641385.1. Classification (NCBI taxonomy): domain Eukaryota; kingdom Metazoa; phylum Chordata; class Lepidosauria; order Squamata; family Lacertidae; genus Darevskia; species Darevskia mixta. The sequence continues at coordinate 60,976,002 of JAWWNH010000066.1, read as the reverse complement.
TTATACCCAGAACAAACTTAGTTGGTCTCTAAGGTGCTACTGGACACTTTTTTATATTTTTATTTATTTATTTCAGCCTTTTTTCAGATTTGCCTTGAGAAAGACCAAAGTCCACCCGATTAAGGAATGGGTTTCGTTTTATTTTGCTCCACAACTCATCTCGGACTGCTTTCTAGCTGCTCGCTGTCAATGGGGTGTGTGTGTTCTCCTTTTTACAAAACAAAATGAAACTATTTAGCAGCTTAGCATCTAATGCAGGGCAATAATTACTCAACAAACCATGAACTCTGCCAATCACGGGAGGAGGCCGGGCGATTTACAGCTTACCAAAGAACAGATGCAAGTGTTGCCTTTTCGTCTTGCTGCTTAATGCCTCTCTAATAGGCCCCCTTGGAAACCATGTTGTTTTCAAACTGTTCCCCCCCCCCACCCTCTTAAATAGAGTTTTAAGTCATCTCTCCAATGCACTGCATACAAAGGGAGATTCAAATGACTCTGGAAAGCTGGAGGTGGGGGGGGGGCTGTTTGAGATAATAGTTTGAGGTACCACAGGGTGGGACAGATTCTGACTTTCTTTCAAACAGACTCACAAATGTATCTGAGGAAGTGTGCATGCACACGAAAGCTCATACCAAGAACAAACTTAGTTGGTCTCTAAGGTGCTACTGGAAGGAATTTTTTTATTTTTTATTTTGTTTTCACAAATGTATTGTTAGGAGTTGCGGGGGTCAGTCGGGATGATGCCTGGGTACCCCTTTATTGTTGTTTAAACATTTAGTCATGTCTGACTCTTCTTGACCCCATGGGCCAGAGCACGCCAGGCACACCTATCTTCCACTGCCTCCTGAAGTTTGGTCAAACTCATGTTGGTAGCTTCGAGAACACTGTCCAACCATCTCGTCCTCTGTCGTCCCCTTCTCCTTGTGCCCTCCATCTTTCCCAACATCAGGGTCTTTTCCAGGGAGTCTTCTCTTCTCATGAGGTAGCCAAAATATTGGAGCCTCAGCTTCAGGATCTGTCCTTCCAGTGAGCACTCCGGGCTGATTTCCTTCAGAATGGATAGGTTTGATCTTCTTGCAGTCCATGGGACTCTCAAGAGTCTCCTCCAGCACCATAATTCAAAAGCATCAATTCTTCAGCGATCAGCCTTCTTTATGGTCCAGCTCTCACTTCCATACATCACTACCGGTACTGGGAAAACCATAGCTTTAACTATACGGACCTTTGTCGGCAAGGTGATGTCTCTGCTTTTTAAGATGCAGTCTAGGTTTGTCATCGCTTTTCTCCCAAGAAGCAGGCGTCTTCTAATTTTGTGACTGCTGTCACACTTACAAACTGTCAAATGGTACCTGTGAGGGTAGCATGTATAGGGGGAACCCTGCCAACTAGTTCCTTTGTCATGGTAATGGCTTTAGGTGGCCAGTTATGTGCTCATCAGCATCTCAAAGAATGAGCCAAGTGATGGTGCTCCCCAGGAAAAGGGGTAGGCATTTTCCTGAACTCCCCTGGGGGAGAAGAACAGTAGCCAGAGTTGCTGCTGTTGTTGTTGCTGCTGTTGTGTGTGCTGGAAGCTGTCTTGCCCTGTGCTGGGCTTTGGGGCTTTCCTGGAAATCTGTAGGAAAAGCAAGATCTTGGGGAGTGTTAATGCAGCAAGACCCTGCATTCTAAGCTCAGGTTTCTGTTGTGCTGCTGTTCATCTTTGGGCAAAACCAATTGGGGAAATTATGCAATTTACGTACATAAGGTTGTCATTACCCTCCTTGCTGAACTTCGGGGACATGATGAAGACTTCCTTGTTCCAGCAGGCATTTTAAGGTAGTGTTCTGCTGTTGTGATAATTCTTTATTGTTTTGTTGTCCCGTTTTCTGTGGATTGTTTCCTCATTGGAATAATGAAGGAGCATAGAAAAGTCTTGAATGAATGAATGGGGGCAGGAGTAATTACATTATTCCGCCCCATTCATTTCAGTGCAAAGGAACAAAGGACCCCATTATTTGTCTTCGCATGCAGGGGAAGTCCTTAACTCACCAAAGGTTCGAGACCAAACAGCTACCATCACCTTCTTTATAGCTTCAATTATTACACACAATAAATGTGCACAGTCTCCACATCAGCTTTAATTGTGAATTTGCTGGCATGTGATTGAATCCTGCCCCCAAATAGCAAGGGTCTGGAAGTGCCAGCAGTTGAAGTCTTCCACACCCGCCGCTCCCTTGAATTGAGACTTGAAAGAGGCCGATCCAGGCAAAGGGACACATCTGAACTCTCTGTCAGTTAGCAGATATTTCTTAGAATCATAGAGTTGGAAGAGACCACAAGGGCCATCCAGTCCAACCCCCTGCCAAGCAGGAAACACCATCAAAGCATTGCTGACAGGTGGCTGTCAAGCCTCTGCTTAAAGACCTCCAAAGAAGGAGACTCCACCACACTCCTTGGCAGCAAATTCCACTGTCGAACAGCTCTTACTGTCAGGAAGTTCTTCCTAATGTTTAGGTGGAATCTTCTTTCTTGTAGTTTGGATCCATTGCTCCGTGTCCGCTTCTCAGGAGCAGCAGAAAACAACCTTTCTCCCTCCTCTATATGACATCCTTTTATATATTTGAACATGGCTATCATATCACCCCTTAACCTTCTCTTCTTGATACCTTTCTTTTTCTCTGAGCTCCAGAGCAGGAATGTTGCCTGGATACCTCCGGCACTTTTTGACGGGCTGCAGAAGGGATGCTTGCCTTCAGCTCCCCGAAGCAGATCAAAGCCTGCCGAAAGCGGGAGAGATTTCTCTATGCCTGTTTCCACCCTGGCTCAGGTGAATCACTAAAACGTATTATTAATTCCCTTTGCTCCTTGAATTAACCTTCGAATGCCCCTGGAGGCATGTGTCACTTCTCACCAGGGAGGAAGAGACAGAGTGATGGGGTCATCAGAGCTGTGTTTGCTGAACAGCTCAATTAGTGTTAGCACCTTGCCAGCCAAGAAGGATGCCTACCCATCGCTAATAGAGAGGCTACAGGTTCACATAAAATGTGCATATACTAATTTATATGTGTAGATGCAGGTTTAGAAAGAATTACTGTAATTTAAATGGAAATACATGGGAGAATAAACATAATGGGAAATAAATAAACGGAGCACAGAGAGAGGAAACGCCATGGTGCATCTCCCACAGCGAAACCGGACACCTTCATCTGCCCCAGCTGCAACAAAACATGTCTCTCCTGTATCGGGCTCTGCAGCCACAGCAGGCTTTACCTCTCCAATGGTTTGACTTCACCAACAAAGGTACATTCTTCCATTGTCTCCCAAGGGAGTTGGATGCCAACACAACACAATACACACATCACCGTCATTGGAAAGACTGAGCTCCGGCGCCTGCTGATTTTTGACTGCGGCAGCCAAAAGAGAAAAATTAAAGTAAGCAGAGTACCGGGGTAAGGTGGTATGGTTTAACAGTCTGCACTCAGCACAGCGCCCTGATGGGATGTAACTTTTGCTCTATCAGGCCTCTGCTTTTAAGCTGTCTAGGGGTGATCCTTGGAATAGATCACAACAGCCCTGCGAGGTAGGTTAGCCTGAAATACTGCAAACGGCCCAAGATCACCCAGGGAGCTTCATAGCTGAGTAGAGATTCGAACCCTGGTTTTCCAGGTCCTAGTCTGACACTCTAAGTAAAATTAACTTTTGCAGGAAACACTATTGGCACTTCAAAATTCACTTGTTTGCAAGTCACCCAAGAGTTCTCTGTTCCGTTGAAATTTGGCAGAGGGCCGGATGACACACACGGTCACGGAAAATATGTTGTACCAATTAAATAGGTACACTTTGCCAGTTAAATGGGCAAGCCGTTCCTATTTGCACTATTGAATAGGAGACTATTTACAGTGTTGAATGCTGTTGAATAAGGATAGGGGACATTATGTTAATCTTGTGGGAGAATGATTTATATTCCCCTACCCCATCCCATGCACATATATTCAGAAGTATGTTTGACCCAGCTTTGCTCCTGTACCCTTCACTGGCAAGATTCGGTGATGTTATAGGCCAGACCAAGGACAGTGTAGATTGAGAGGCATTCATGCCGCACAATTACAAAAGTGCACTCGGCACAGACTTTAGAATCATTAAAAAAAAAACCAGCTTCTTCTGCTTAAGTCCTAAGGTTCAATTAATACATAGCACCCATCTCTAACTCATCTCCCTCTTCCTCACCCACCATGTCCTATAAAAAAAACCCAGACGCCCAGGTTGCAATCACCAACAGAAAAGTGACATGAAGGTGGACCATCTACATCTATCTATTGAAATAACACTAAAAGCAGCTTACAATGCAAAGCAACAAAAGCATAACGCAAAACAAAAGCGTAATATAAAATACTAAAATTACATGTTCAATATAATAATAGAAATAACAATAATATATTCCAGCTGTGGTTCCTCCTCCTGTCCTCAGCATATCAGAGAATCTGGGCCTCATCTAAATCAGTGCAGAATTGCTTGTATTGGGGCATGGTGGGGAAGGGGCAAATATTTCCCAGCAGTGAATTATAGAATCATAGGATTGTGGAGTTCATTTAGTCCAGCCCCCTGCAACACTGGAATCTTTTGCTCTACATGGGGCTCAGACCCTGAGATGAAGAGTCGCACACTCTACCGATTGAGCTGTAGGAGAAGCTAAACTTTGCACATGCTCAGAGGCAACTGCTGTGTGCCAGAATTTTTGTTAACCGAAAGGTGACAAACCTGAGAATCACTGTCAGCAGTCTCCCTTTTCAGAGGAGTATTATTTATTTAATTGCAATGACCCAAGCTAGAAAGCAAAGCCACCTGCTGGAAAGAGAAGCCATGCTTTCATGTTAACATTATCCACCTTATTAACCCACATGGAAGTCAAGCAGTCTTCAGTGGCACATAGCTGTGGAAAAATGGTATTTAAAACATTGCACTTCTTGAGCCAGGCCTGGGGCACAGCTGTTTACCTTCTTGTAGCCTGAGCCTGTGCATATTTACCCAGAAGCTAAGTAAATCTCACTGATTTCAGTTGAGGTTACTCCCACCAAGACTATGTGCATAGGGATTGCGGCTGCAGTGCATGATCAACATTAAGGGCCAATAATGCAAACAATAAACATGTAAAAGAACAGGAGTAGGAGAACGCAATGCTGAACAGAATATGTATTTTAAAAATCCACCAGTCCATTTTAAGACTTAGGCTGTGTGCACATGAACCCATTTGTAGCGCGAAAATATAGTTTTTCTCAGTCCAGAATCATTCGTGCTCATCCTCAGCATGCTACTTTCTGTTTAGATTGATTCTAGATCCTGACTTCCAAAAGAATGGGTGTGGTTACTTGTTATACATTTTCAAACCTTCCCTTTGTTTAGACTATAGAATCATAGAGTTGGAAGAGACCACAAGGGCCATCCAGTCCAACCCCCTGCCAAGCAGGAAACACCATCAAAGCATTCCTGACAGGTGGCTGTCAAGCCTCTGCTTAAAGACCTCCAAAGAAGGAGACTCCACCACACTCCTTGGCAGCAAATTCCACTGTCGAACAGCTCTTACTGTCAGGAAGTTCTTCCTAATGTTTAGGTGGAATCGTCTTTCTTGTAGTTTGAATCCATTGCTCCGTGTCCGCTTCTCTGGAGCAGCAGAAAACAACCTTTCTCCCTCCTCTATATGACATCCTTTTATATATTTGAACATGGCTATCATATCACCCCTTAACCTTCTCTTCTCCAGGCTGAATGACTATGTTTCATTTCCTTCTCTGCACATGGCCCAGGTGAATGAAGATGGAAGTGGCGATTGTGAGCTTGGTGTGCTCCCACCCACAATGTCATTGGGCAGGGCCATACCCTCCAACACGTTCAGTCTCAAAATTGGGGTGTGTGTCTTCCTGTCTGTGCTCCCGCACAAGTCATGTGACCTGCACAATATCATGGAGCCCTAAAGGCGCTTTTCTCGGCGTGAGACTGCAACGCAAAATCATGCAAGATCACGGTGA
>JAWWNH010000066.1:57377500-57390000 GCA_034641385.1 Darevskia mixta | reverse complement strand
CTTTGTTGACAATGGTGATTGTATTCACTGAGGATACGCTGGTGTCCTCCTAAAACATGTCATCAACTGCACAACAGCCAGTTGAGGAGCATATGCCCACACTGCCAAGGGTGTGTGTGCTCCCGAGGGGAGCGGGGCACGGAGGGTGCCCTCCCAGGTGCGGGATAGCCAGTCGGGTGCACGGAGCGGTGCACGCACCCTGCAGCTGGGGACGGAGTGAGCCGCCGATGGCGGACGTTCGGCGTGCTGCCCGTGACTCCCAAGCCTCCCCCAGCTGTCAAAATGAAGGGGGAAGGGGGGAATGCCACCGGCAAAGCGGCGCAGCTCCCCCCTTCCCCCAATGGCTCAGGGTAGGCTTGGGAGTCCCGGGCAGGCGACACTTCAAATGTCACCCCCCTCAGTGAAGACACCTGGGGCGGACCTCCCCTACCGCACCCCTTTCCTCCGCCCCTGACAATAGCCCTGCATTCTTAAACAATTGCATGCATGCCCTGGGGAGCCCTGATTGGCCCGCAGCTCCCGAACATGTGCCCAAGTCTACCTGAGCTTTCACAACTTTTGCTCGGTCCTTACCCTATTGCTGCGGAAAATGCTCATGCAAACCCAGACAGGAAAAGTGGACCTGCTTTGAGTTCTGAAAGCATCCTGCAAAATACATCTTTTCATCTCCCTGCAACTTGGAAACACAATCCTATTTGTTTGTTTGTTTTTGCACTGTTATTATCTGATTTGTTCGCTGCCTTGGGTTCCTTTGGGAAATTAGGCGGAGTAGGAATGCTTAAGATAAATAAAGTCCTATAAACCGACATTCGTTCGACAGAACACTCGACACAGAGGCCCTGCTGTGGCTCCATGTGCTGGACGGACAGATCTGCACCTTGGCAGCATTGCACATGGGCTGCACTGCCAGAATATTCAGATTGGGACTGGCAGCTCCCCAGTATGCAACTGGTGTGTTGAATACTGAATAGGGGGTGGAATATGGGGGCACAAAAACACCTTCTCGTGGCAATTGGAAGCACCAGCAGCATCCCAAGGGTGAAAGCAGCATGGATTGAAATCTTTCTTCAGAACCCTGTTTGTTTGTTTGTTCATATCCTTGGACTTAGTCAATTAGGGAATATTTTTGCAGCCCACCTTTCTCCCAAGGTGGGATTCAAGGCGCCTTACAACATTTAAAAATATCAATTATAAAATAGAGAATTATAAAAGCAAACTAGTTAAAACCTTTTTTTTAAAAAAAGCATCACAACAGATCTAAAACCAGCAATTAAAATATAATTTGCCCTGACAAAATCCCACTGATAAGCAATATCTACACCAGGCTTCCTCAACCTTGGCCCTCCAGATGTTTTTGGCCTACAACTCCCATGATCCCTAGCTAGCAGGACCAGTGGGCAGGGATGATGGGATTTGTAGTCCCAATACATCTGGAGGGCCGAGTTTGAGGAAGCCTGATCTACAGCATAGCTTCCATCAGGTTGTCTGAGCCTGCCAGTGGAAAAAGTAACAGATGGAACCAATCCCACCTGTCTTTGGTGGAATTTCACAATATGGGCAGAGCCACAGGAAAAAAAAAGTTATCTCTCATGCCTCTGGTCACCAGAGAGATTGCTCTTGGTCCTGAATTTTAAAGGTGACATGTAAGCCCTATGTAAATCCTCTGACCACCCCACCACCCCTTATGTATTTCTTGGCTATTTGCACAATGAAATTGCTGATCTAAAAAAGTACGCAATGCTCACACTTCTAGGATAGACTGGCTTGCTGCACAGAACTAGTGTTGTGCCAAATTCTGAAAGGCTTCCTTCCCATGCAAAAGAGCCTTGGGTTTCCCCATGTCATTCACAGAATGCTTTAGAATTCCTTTACAATTTCAAAGGGTAGGGGCCTTGCGAAAAGCTGTGTGTATATGTGTGCATATGTTTGTGTGTGTGTGTGGTTCCTTCCCAGGTGCCCGCACTTCCCAATCTGAAAAAAAGCATCCTGGTAGCAGTTGTCTCATGACGTCTTCCCCTGGGCGAGCTGCCAAACGCCTGAGATTGGCTCACTGATTGCATTCCTTCTTTTACCTTGAAAAACTCTCCCCACCGATTTCCTTAAAAGTAAGAAGGCTTCATCTTTAAAAGAGCAGCAACAGCAACGAGCAACGGTCTAGACTAGAGCATGGTAGACAGTCTCCTCAGCTTCCCACACTAGGTGAAAGCCTAGGTGAAAGTGCCATGGGGTTCTCAGGAGATGGGAGCACCCAGGGAGGCTGCAGAAGGAAGGCCACTAGAGAGATAATTCATAGAATGAAAGGGTGCCTACAAAACTCATTGGCCACCTCAAAAGTAAAGTACAGTGGAACCTCGACTTACAAAGTACTCGACTTATGTATTTTTCGACTTCCAAAAGGGAAAAAGAGGCCGCGCGCCTAGAATTTTTCAAATTCCGAAAGGAAATCTGCTTGGATTTTAGATGCAGTTTACTCGACTTACGGAGTTTTAGATGGGGTTTACTCGACTTACGAAGGTTTACATAGGGTTTTCTTACGACTTTTTCGACTTACGTTTCCAATGCATTCCTATGGGAATGCCGTTTTTCGACTTACGAAATTTTCGACTTACGAGTGTGCTTTCGGAACGCATTAAATTCGTAAGTCGAGGTTCCACTGTATAACAGAATAAGATCCTAGCATCCCACTCATAAGCTTTTCACTGAAATCTTCTCTTCTCCTTTGATAGTTTTTGAATGCACTTTCCTTTCTCATTAATTGATGGAGAATGGTATTGGGTGGGAGGGGGAATGCAGAAGAATTTTTCATCACAGCACTGCTGAGGGCTAATTACTTAGAAGTATATATTTTTCCATCTTTGTTTTCTTGGAAGACGTCCCTACCATCCCTCCTGTTACATCCTGAGGAATAAGAAACCACAGAAGGAAATAACAGCATTGACCAGAAGACAGAACATTTCTCCCGCATTCCGATTCTCCAAAAAAAAGGTTTCTACTAGACTTTAAATAAATAAAATAAACAACAAAACTGCCTTAAATATTTCCTGGACATTTGTGATCCATTCTATTTGCTCGGACTTTTTCCACTGTGCTTACTTTCTGTATAAGTGTAGACAACCCATTTAGTGTCAGAAAAGTTTATAAGACATCACTTTCGATCAAGGATGGGGAACCTGTGGCTGCCATGGACTGGTTGAGTGCAAAGGAATGGTGGGAGGAATCAGCTAGAGAACCACCAAGGGTAGAAGACTCAGAGCCTGGGGAGTGGGGTTTAGACAACAAGGAGTGGGCACAGGAAGAAGAGGGAGAATACTGGGAAGAGGAGGTGTCAGATACTGAAGGGGCAACAGGGCTCAGTGAGTTGGGTGAGCCTGTGGCAGAGAGAAGTCCAGAATCAGACTCAGAAGCTGAAGCAGGCATGCAGGAGGAGGGAGGCCATGACACAGAAATGAGTCAGGCTAGTGAAGAGTCACAGGTATCTCCTCCCCTTGCTATAACAAGCTGCCCTCTCTGCCAGAAGCAAGAGAGGTATGAAACAGGAGGAGCAAAGACCGGCTGCATGCAGGCATAGTCTCTGATTGCTTGCAATAAGCCCTGGAGAGAAGAGACATAGACAGCTGTGGGGAGGTGGGAACTTTTAGTCTCAGCAACTGTTTTCATGTAAACTTTGAATATATAAAAATATAAATAACATGGCCTTCTAACTGCCTGCATGGGAATCCGTTGCCAGACACTGAGGTGCAGAAGCTGCCTGAAAAGCTGACAACTCCATGTACAGCTCCGAGCCTGTCAATCTCGGCCCATCAGTCAATCAGGAGATGCATATGAATAAAGCTTTAATCTATTAACAAATTCAAGCCTTCGGGCTCCTTATTTCTTTATCTGAAGGCTATGTGCTGTCTTTCTTCAACGTCACAATGTACATCTCCCCACACCACCCCTTATTAGAAGAAAAGGGTGACAAGCAACACAGTGCAGTTATGTACCTCCCAAACTCATACAAACAGCATCCTCCTCCTGGGATATGGTACAATTGGCGAGGGTTGCATTCAGATTTATTCCATTTCCCCGACGTATCCTTACTGATGCTTTGGTTCGTTTTACGTGATCTTCCACACAACAGCAAAATTTCTTCTGGAAATCCCTGATTTCTGTGTTAATTGCTTCCAGGAAATATATGCAAATTGCAGGATGAAATTTGGGGGCAGTATATGGTTCTTGCCTGCTGTTTTCCTGCGTGACCCATGAGAAGGAGAAACTTGCATGCACATCAACAATGGTGGCATGTTCCATGAGGCCACTGGTGTGAACCACATTTTGCACAGTATGGTGCTATAGCACTAAAAAAAGCCACTGACAACTTAGGTTGAATTCACGTTACGCTTTGGCATCTTGTTCACTGCTACAATGCACTTTACATGGAGTGTAGTGGTTGGGGAAAGCTCCTGTCCACCACAAACCTGAACCAGAAGAGACTCAGCTAGTATGAGCTGTTTTCCCCAAAACTTTGCAAATCATTTTGCATGTATACCTGAAGGAGCGTCTCCACCCCCACCGTTCAGCCCGGACACTGAGATCCAGCGCCGATAGCCTTCTGGCGGTTCCCTCACTGCGAGAAGCAAAGCTACAGGGAACCAGGCAGAGGGCCTTCTCGGTAGTGGCGCCCGCCCTGTGGAACGCCCTCCCATCAGAGGTCAAAGCAATAAACAACTACCTGACATTTAGAAAATACCTGGAGGCAGCCCTGTTTAGGGAAGTTTTTAATCTGTGATATTTTAATGTATTTTGATATTTGTTGGAAGCCGCCCAGAGTGGCTGGGGGGACCCGGCCAGATGGGCGGGGTACAAATAATAATAATAATAATAATAATAATAATAATAATAATAATAATATATTATTATTATTATTATTATTATTATTATTATTATTATTATTATTATTATTATTATTATCGCTTCTGAGCCTGTTCCATAAATTCAGAGCTCCCGATAACATCATTGGGAATAGGACATGCCCCCCACCCCGTCAAATGTAATCTGTTCTTTACAGCTACTAGAAGTAGCAAGCAGGGGTGGCTGCACACACTCATTTTGCAACAAATGAAAAACTGAACCAAATGGGGCTCATTCAGTTCAGTTTTCATTTATTATGAAATGAATGCCGTAAGTAATAAATGGCTACACACATGGACTTGTTTTCATTATCCAATTTCATCTGTCACTCATTTGCATATAGGGATTTCCTTTTCTCCAGTGGCAGCAGCCAGTCTCAGGGGCCACTTCCTGCCACCTGCCATTTTATCTCACCAAATCCTGTGGACATGGTGACATTTCGTAGCAAAATGCAGCATCCACTAAAATAAAATAAAAGTTTTAAAATATGAAGGCTACCTTTTTATTGATGGAAGCCAGGGGTGGCCTGTCCCAGTTTGCTACCTGAGGTGAAATAGGAAGGTGCTGTTGCCTCCGCCGAAGCCTTACTTACCAGGGTCATGCAGCTTTTGGCAAGAACCCAGAAACTGCAGCCATTTCGCCTTGCTTCTTTGGCAGCGGATGCCATGGGAGAAGTGAGGAGAAGCAGTGGCAGTGGCAAGATCTCACACAGGCTCTGCAAGATCCCCCAAGAGTTCTGAGAGATGTCGCAACATTTTCCTGGAAGCTGCCACCACCACTTCTTGCTTCCCTGGCAGCAGGAGCAAGGTGGGTGAGGTCACCACCTCCATGGGATTCCGCCACCCAAGGTAGCTGCCTTAGTCCACCTCATGAATGGGCTGGCCCTGATGGAAGCAACCACTTCCCCCAGTTATGTTCCATAATGCAAGATCTGGGGAATGGGGGAAAACAAAATGGCGGCCACCAAAGAAGAAAAGTTTGGATTTGATATCCTGCTTTATCACTACCCTAAGGAGTCTCAAAGCGGCTCACATTCTCCTTTCCCTTCCTCCCCCACAACAAACACTCTGTGAGGTGAGTGGGGCTGAGAGACTTCAGAGAAGTGTGACTAGCCCAAGGTCACCCAGCAGCTGCATGTGGAGGAGCGGAGACACAAACCCAGTTCACCAGATTACGAGTCTACCGCTCTTATCCACTACACCACACTGGCTCCCAAAAGACAGCAGCCCAAAACAACTTGGCTGCTAGTAGCAGGAAGCAGGAGTAAAAGTAAGGAAGGCAAAGTTCTAAAATGATTTAAAAAACAACAACACAAAACCCCTAATCTAACCATAAATGAACCCATAGATTTGAAATGTTGATGAGCAAAGTTTTGATGGATGCAAAACATAGGGAGTAATGAATTGAAAAACCAATATTTGCCGAGAGGTAATACACCAGATACGCTCATCCCTTGAGAGTGCATCCTTAGGTCTCTAAAATGGAACTTTCCACATAAATGGGGGAGAAATCGTCAGGCTAGGAGAAAGCTTATGGTCTGCAGAGGTATGGAAAACATCTTGGGGCAGGGGGAGGTGTCTAAGGTGGCAGGGGTGTGAACAAAAGAAGGCCTGAGCATGCCCAGTGATGGCTAGGCATAGAACGTTGACCAATCATTGGGCATGGGAATTGGGAAACCAGTGCTGGAGTCAATGGAATGGAGTAGCCTGAAAGCAGGCATGACTGGCTGGCTAGAACCCTGAAGAGGACCACTCCACAGCACAGGTTTTTTTTTATTTGGTTATGCTTATGCTTACTGGGTGTTGGAGGATGCGGGTGGCGCTGTGGGTTAAACCACAGAGCCTAGGGCTTGCTGATCAGAAGGTCAGCGGTTCGAATTCCCGTGACGGGGTGAGCTCCCGTTGCTCGGTCCCTGCTCCTGCCAACCTAGCAGTTCGAAAGCACATCAAAGTGCAAGTAGATAAATAGGTACCGCTCCGGCGGGAAGGTAAACGGCGTTTCCATGCGCTGCTCTGGTTCGCCAGAAGCTGCTTAGTCATGCTAGCCACATGACCCGGAAGCTGTACGTCGGCTCCCTCGGCCAGTAAAGCGAGATGAGCACAGCAACCCCAGAGTCGTTCGCAACTTCAGGGGTCCCTTTACCCTTTACTTACTGGGTGTTGAAGCCAAGCAACAGACTGACGGCTTTCTCCATCACAAACGGTAGAAAGGCACAGGAAGCCGCCTTAAACTGGATGAGACCACCAGGCTACTTAGTTCAGTGTTGCAAGGCATATGCTCTACTGCTGAGCGACTTCTTTATCTGATCCAGAAAGACAATTAGAAAGTTCCCAGGGCAGGGTTGTTGTTTGCATTTTTGCTTTGCAACATGGCTTTAAAAACTTTAATAGTTTGATTCATGCCACTCTTCTTAAATTCTGCTACCCTTCCACAGCCTCTGGGGGAAAAAGAACAAGTAAAAAACAAACAAAAAACCCCCTCAAATCAACAAAATATCAGGTTACACACTGCTTGGTATATACCATGTAGAATCTAACCACTTACCCATAGCATTGACACGTTACAATAGTTGACAGTTTTTCACCACTGAATGGTTATAATAATAAACTATTCTACAGGCCTATAATTTTGAATCACAAAATTTACCACAAACATAAAGTGCATATGCTACGGAGAAACCATTATGCTCTCCTGGAGATAATAATGATTATCTTGAAACTGAATACAACGTATTAATACAAGGGTTGAAATAAAAAAAGGTTTGACCCATGCATTACACACTGTAAAGCAGCCATTGTATTCATGAGCAATCAGGGCAGCAGTTTACCATTGGTTTGCTGCTTCAACTGCCACTGATCAGGCCTATGTTGTGGTAGGATTGGCACCTGACCAAGGACACATAGGAAGCTGCCTTCTACCAGGTCAGAGGGTTTGTCAGTCTAACCTAATATTCCCTGCTGTGATTGGCAGCAGCTTTCCAGGGTTCCAGGCAGAAGGGCTTTCATGCCACTTTCTACGCAATCTTTTGCAAGTGGAGAAGCCAAAGGTTGCCAGAGTCCCCTGGGCTGACCTGAAGTCTCCAGGTTTGCCTCCCCCCCCCCCCTGGCAAGATGAGAGCTTAACTGTGCAGGTGGTCAACAGCACCTTACTTTACTTATTTATTATTGCTGTGTATGCAGCTTGCTGGAGCTTCAGACCTGCAGGAGAGGGACGCCAATTATTGCACAGAATTTCTGGGATTGCTGGCATGCTCTGGGTGACTGGTGCATGCGTAGAGTGCATGGCTTCATGACATCACTGGGGACCACCCATCCCCTGTGACATCCCCTAAGGCCACCCCTAGATCTCAAGTTTGAACCCTGAAATCTTAGCATTTGGGATGCTCCTGACCAGGCATGGGAACTGAACATGGGGCCTTCTATATGGGAAATCCACCATTAAACCAAGGTCTCCCTGCACAGGGCTGGGAGGCTTCCGATTTGAGAAGGTCCTGGGAGGCCCAGTCCTTTATAAGTGAGCCCTTATATCCCCAGATGCTGAAAAATGCATGAAGCCAACTCTATAGTCACCCATTAAATTTCTCACAATGCACTAGAGCAGGGGTTGGCAACCTAAGGCTCATGGGCCACAAGCGGGCCCGTGGACCCCTGCCATCCACTTGATTGGCTCCTGTGCACCGCGCTAAACCAACGCGGAGCGGAGCAGGGACAGGCTTCCACGATGCTGGGCAGCTTCCCATTGGCTGCAGCAAGCTCCTGCAGCCAATGGGAAACTGTGCATGCCTCCTCCGCGTCGGAAGGATGGAGCATTTGCGCATGTTCGCGTGTGCGTGTGTGCTCCGAGAGTTTTGAAAAATCCCTTATTTTCAAATCCGAAAGTTGACAGCTATGGGGGGAGCGCTCAGAAGAGCATGCCTGGAAACTGCAGAGGAAAGGTCAGTGTAGATAAGCCTGGTGTCTTTTGCATGCCCCCAAAGTGACAAAAAAGCAAAGACGAGATAGTGCTAAGGACCCTGCAAACTAAATATTTCATGTCTGCATTTTGTCACTTCCACCGGGCAAGGCTTCAAGTCGTGCCTTGCCAAAAAGACTCCGAGAGAGACATCTCCAGCTCCTTAAGCTGCTCTTTATTTCTAGTCACTAGAAAACTTCCCATCATTAGGATTGGCGGCATCTTGTTTCTTCCGCAGAAATCAATGGGAGCTATTAGCTGCTGTGGGTGAAAGTCAATAGGCTGCAAATGAGAATGCAGTTGATGTGGGAGCAGAAGCGGCTCCTTGCCTTCCACCCCGGTGTTAGCAGCAGCAGCGTCTCAGCCAGGAATAGGGACGCGGGAGAAATTTGGTTCAGCTTGCATCTCCACTGCAAACTTCCCCAAACAACGCACGAATCAAAACACCGCTCTCCTTCCAAACTTGCCCTTCTCTGAATTTTGTGATTCAGCAACTCCTGACGAAAAACATGTGTTCAAATTACAGGTAGGTAGCCGTGTTGGTCTGCCGTAGTCAAAACAAAATAAAAAAATTCCTTCCAGTAGCACCTTAGAGACCAACTAAGTTAGTTCTTGGTATGAGCTTTCGTGTGCATGCACGAGCTTTCGTGTGCATATCTGAAGAAGTGTGCATGCACACGAAAGCTCATACCAAGAACAAACTTAGTTGGTCTCTAAGGTGCTACTGGAAGGAATTTTTTTATTGTGTGTGCAAATGTGCATCTTAGGAGAAAGTCTGTATAAAAATGCACATATTAGTGTAAATGATGTACAGGAATGCAATATTTCAAGAGCTGACGCAAAATTGAATGTAATAGTAACTATTGCAAACAAATGCACATTGAAATGCTGGTGAATAGTTATGGAGACTTTTTAAAAAAAGGAATTTGGCAAACTGATGCAGAAATGTGGCAAACTGAACTTAAAATTGGGGCAGAGGATCATAAACCAAAATGGACAGATTCACCCATCTACAGCACAGATAGGGTGGAAGGTTTGACACCCATCTTAACTGCATCCCATATTATTAGTATTATTTATGTCACCTTTTCTCCTGAAGGAACTCATGGCAGGCCCTCCACTTTCGCCAAAGCACAGGAGGACATGGATGTGAAATGAGGATATTTGTACTGCTGTTCTTTAAAAGCTAAACAGTAGGTGTATGCTGTGCTTTTCTTCTAGGGGAGGGGAGAGTGCCAGTACTCCATACCCTTGAGTAACCCCAGGGGGAAAAAGCACTGTGTGTGTGTGTGTGTGTGTGTGTGTGTACATGTATATTCTCTGGGATCATAGCACTGGGGGTCAGGGAAATGTGAACCTTTCCCCTGACACACAAATACACACACACACACATATTGAGGTCTCAGTCTGATTTGGATGGCATAATTAGTCTGGTTCTTAGTGGGAACCACTGGCTGGGTCAACATTTTGAGAGGTTCGAAATTAAAAAGGCTAGGAGGGCAGCGAAATGCCAGAGGCAGGGGTCAGAAGTGCTTGCTGCAACATACTTGTATTTATTTAGTATTTTCACTTATAGCCCACCCTTTGCTAGATGATCCAGGGAGATCACAATTTAAACAAGGGTCACAAAATAAAACCACAAAAACATCCACTATTGGAATGACAAAACAGCAGCAGGGCACAGCAGGAGGTGAGAAGGTACCCACTCATCCAAAGGCTGGGGCAAAGAGGTGCCTCTTGTCCAATCCTTGAAATGCATACAGCGAAACTCCTTGGAAGTGAGGTCATTCCCCAACCTGGGGACCACCACAGAGAAGTCCCTCTCCTACTCTGCTGTCCCTCAAATCACAGAGGGTGGTGGCAATGCCAGGCAGGTCCTTCCCTACTGAAGAACAACCATGTGTTTTCACTCTCTGGGGCACCACAGTGGATGTGAACCATGAGTACGTACCACAGGGTTCAGTGTACATGAGTAGCTAAATGGTTGTCATTCTGATTGATGTGCTGTAGAGAGCAGGAGGCAGGATAGAGACAGTGGCACCAATTGCGTGTTAAGATCCCCAGGAGCTTCCCAATAAATAAAGACACAATTGACACGGAATTTAGTTTTAGGTTATTGGCATAATTTTGGCCACAACTTGATTGATTACAGATAGTGAGTGCACCTGACCTCAGCAGGGCAGCACTGATGACTGGGCCCCACCATATTGTCAGTACAGGTAAACATCGTAGGGGAGCAATGGTCCCAGATCAGACTCAAGCTCACCCCAAATGCTCCCAGGGACTCTTGCGTGGTCCTACCCCCCTGAAAGGGGTCAACAAAAGCATGGCAAATCCCTGGATTCCTTTAATGGAATACCTTTGCGCAATGGAGGGGACAGATGCTCCAACCCCCCCCCCTCCAGACCACCTTGAACCAATGCCTAACCGCCAAACCTTACAAAATTGTGATGATTTGCTATGCAGCAGGCGAAACCCAAGTGGCACCAGCCAATCCTCCAAATGGGAAAATTCCTACCAGGCCCCTGCCCCAACAGCAGACAACCCAGGACAGCATAGCAAGGTCATAGCAAGACCCTAAATATAGGGAGGGTGGGAAAGTGAAAAGAGGAAGCTCTACGCAATGTGCAGCGGTATATAAAGATCCCTCGGTTAATACACAAAATTCCCCATTGGCCAGATCTGCCCAGCAACCGAGGGACCACCAATCGGGTTGTTGTGGCTATCCAATCGCTCCCAACCACACAAACAGTGAGGTCAGTCCTGATTATCTCACCCCAACACATGAGGAGGACTCGATTTCTCACATAAGGGAGAAACGCTAAAAGGATCAGGACACTTCTGTAGGCTGTGTAAAGTAAGGCCGCACATGACATTTACGATATTGAGACTGACATCCCTGGCCAAGCTCCTTAACAGCTTCCCCAGTCGAACCACCCGGGCGTTAGCAGTTCCAGAGTAAAAAACGAGCATCACTCCTGGGGAACATCAGCCGAGACTGCTACCAGGAGAACCACCAATATTATTACTAGCTGCAATAAAAAAAGCACTTCTTAAAATGTTTTTTTCCTCCACCTAATTGTCAAAACTGAATAATATTATCAGCTTTTTCATCCTTTGAGTATTTCTCTAATAAGAAAGCAGAGAGATGCACAGCAAATAAAAGCAGAAGATTTGAGGATGCAAAGCAATCATGCAAAATGACTTTCATATCAGTTCGATAAGCAGCTGAAATTTAATAACTACATCTCTCCTATGGTGCCAGATGAAAGTTTAATACTTTATGCTTTGCTTCCTTTCCCCCTTCCCCCTCCCTTGCATGATGCTCATTCAGAACCATAACTTTTCCTTTTATAGTCTATGGTGTGTGTTTGGGGGGGGTGGCGGGCGGTTGACAGGGTGGAGGGAGGTTAGGTGTTGTGGATTAATCAAGGCTCTGGAGACACAAGTCAAATTCTAGTCTAGTCTAGAGAATAATGTTTTCCCCTCCTTACTCATGCCCCAGCAAAAGAACATTGTCAGTCATAAAGAAAATGATGAGATGTATCCAACGTAGAAATTAAATATGGATTAATCCCAACACCAACGCTCAGGGAATACCTTCATTAGGACTAACAAACATGTTACAAAGGAGTACCTACATCAGGCTAGATCAGGAG